>CAUYQV010025619.1:0-10034 GCA_963574575.1 Galagoides demidoff | reverse complement strand
GGCTGCAACCAAAAAATGGCCGGGCGTTGTGGCGGGCGCCTGTGGTCCCAGCTACTTGGGAGGCGGAAGCAGGAGACTCGCTTGAGCCCAGGAGTTGGAGGTTGCTGTGAGCTGTGATGCCATGGCACTCTACCCAGGGGGATAGCTTGAGGCTCTGTCTCAAAAAAAAAAAAAAAAAAAAAAAGATGCTTGGTACATAGCAAGCATTCAACGACTGTTTAACATTAAAGAATGGTCTTTGTCCCAGCCCTGACTGTGAGGTGAACATATTCTATTGTTTATTTAATGTGGTTTACCTGTTCTGTGAGCAAAACACTATACTACATAGTTTAAGGGATGAAAAGTACCACCTGCATAAGATTGCGTGCTCAAGAAAATCTACCAAGTGCTATAAGTAGATCACAAAGACGCAAGGTAAATTTTGAAGTGTGGTGAGTGACCTAGGGTGAATGCTATTGAAATTGAGGGGTTGAGATCAACCTGGGATCTGGAAGCCTTTATAAAGTTACAGAGTTTGGGTATTCACAGTGGGCCTTCAGAAAGAGGGAACAGACATGCAGGCGAACTATCAAAGGGTTTTATAAGAAGTGGGAAAGTGTTCACGTGGTTAAACATAACACATCCAGTTGATCAAAGACAATTTGGTTATGTACAACTCAAGGTTTTGTTGTTAAAAAACTAAAGTTTAATGTGTCTGAGAGCTATTTCACCACAACCTTGTTAACAGGTTACGTGAAAGTCAAATTCAGCCATTTATGGAGACATTTTTAAACATCTCTTATAAGCAAGTATAAAACTGTTTATATAACTTGTGTTGTAAGCATGTTAAATCTTCTAGCTCTTCATCATTTTGAGGGATTTGATCATACTTTGAGCGAAAGTTTCACTTATACCCAGTGTGGTGTTCCAGAGGCATGTTACCCTTAAAAGGGCATGAAAGAACCAGAAATCCTTAGATCTGATGAATTCATAGATTTCTTCTGTTGTTCAAGCTTTGGAAACAACACACAAGGATGAGGGTACAGACCTTGCAGGATTCTTATACCCAGTTCATGAAATGACATCTCTGAACATTTTAGCCAATTTAATGTATATCTTGAATATCTCTAATTTCTTAGTAAGAAACCATATCTAATATTCATCATGCTTATTAAAAGCATGGGTAGGGCTAGATAATGGAGGATAAGGTACAAAATTTTCTCTTAGCTTTGCAGTTTTTGTTTTTTTGTGTGGAAGAGCAGCACATCTAGAACTTTATTCAGGAAGATTTACTTGACCATCACATCTGGGGAATAGGAGAAAGGAATTTGAGGGAGAAACTGAAGGAAGTAGATGAATAATAAATCCTGAATTATTGCTATACTACAACTAAAAGCAGAGAAGTGGAGGAAAATACAAGCACTATTAATATGTAGAATATATAAACATGTTAATTCTGCTTATCAGTTGTATGATGATTGGTCTTTAACATATTATTTTATTTTTTTTGTAACTTTAGAAAATAGATACTCTTTCCATTGAGGAAGAAGCTTCATAGAGAGTAAATTGACTTGTCCAAAGTCACAAACCTAGTAAATGCTGGAATTGGGACTCTGGTAAACAGTGTTCTACACTTAAAAGAGCATAGAGAATGGCAAAAATCAGGAAGGTGGCAAGCTTATGGTGAAAGATAAAGTGCATTGTGGGTGACAGTGTAAAGTTTGCACGTGTTGTAGTGACGGTGTAGTTAGGAACAATGAGGTGCAGAGCTCTGTGCACATGTTTTTATCATTTGTGTTTAAACAGAAAAATTACACAAACACAGCTTGATTCTCTAACTCTTCAAAGATACAGAGAAAAGAGTGCTTGCCTCTGGGGAAAGGAACTAGGTAACAGAATAGGGTAGGAGGAAGATTTATTTTCCAGCATATATGCCTTTATATATAGTGGAAAATGTTTTCCTATTCAGGTCTAACAGTCCTCTCTTCTTTACTGTCAAATGCATCCTTCCTGACTAATAATCATATCCCACACTTAGAAAAAAGAAGCAACACTGTTACTACTTTAAATGCCATAGCTCTTGAGAATTTCTTTATATTAAAACAATATAGGTTATCTTATCTATACTGTGCCCTAGTGCCGTTTACTTAATACAAGTTACATTTTTACTCTTGGCTATGCATCATCCAGTGACTCCCAATGACTGTCAAAGATTGTTAGCATGCTTCATTGATGATGAGGATAAATGCAAGTCTCATTCAGAGTATGTAGATACCAACCCTAATTCACTTTCTAGTTATGTTAAATTTCTCACTTGGAATTTTATAGCATAAATGTAGAGCAATATATTTTCCAACAGTTCCTCTTTTGGGCCCTTTAACTTATGATCTCTGTTGACGATACCCCTGCCTCCTATATACTACCAGGAGAGGAGGGCTAAGCCAGGAGCCTATAAGTGAAGTAAGAATAGCAGCCCTGTTCACATAAAAAAAAAAAAGTCCCTTTATAGTATGACTTAAGACCAGCCTGGGAGGGTACAGTGTTGCCACATCCATTGGAGGCAACACAGGACATCAGAGGAAAGGGCTCATTGGTATGGAGCAAAAGTCTCAAATACTCTAGAAGAGGTAGCCAAGTGACCCCCAAAGACTGCCTGATGTGGAGCCCAAAGTGAAGGAACAAGGAGCTGGGCCACAGGCCCCACTACAAGGTCCCCAGCAGAGCTGTCCAGATTGAACTGGGCCATTCATACCAGTAGTATTAAGCAAAAGTGAATACAAGCGTCTTTTTTAAGCCACTTAATGTTTGGGGTCTGTTAGAGTAGTACAACCTTCTTATAATTAATATGCTCCCATATATTAGGTATTACAAATCTTTCTCATTTTCTTTCTTTCTTTCTTTTTTTTTTTTTTTTTTTGAGACAGAGCCTCAAGCTATTGCCCTAGGTAGAGTGTCGTTGGGTCACAGCTCACAGCAACCTCCAGCTCCTAGGCTCAAGCGATTCTCCTGCCTCCACCTCCTAAGTAGCTGGGACTACAGGTGCCCACCACAATGCCTGGCTGTTTTTTGGTTGCAACCTCGTTGTTTGGTGGGCCTGGGCTGGATTCAAACCCATCAGCTCAGCTGTATGTGGCTGGCACCTTAGCCACTTGAGCCACAGGCACCAAGCCCTTTCTCATTTTCATAACTGATAAAATATATTTCATTTCCATAACTCTGATAAAATAGATTTTTGCTTTAATTTGAACTTTTTTTTTGAGACAGAGTCTCACTATGTTGCCCTCAGTAGAGTGCTGTGGCGTCACAGTTCACAGCAACCTCAAACTCTTGTGTTTAAGTGATTATCTTGTCTCAGCCTCCCAAGTAGCTGGGACTATAGTTGACCCAGCTATTTTTTTGTTGCAGTTGTTGTTTAGCTAGTCCAGGCTGTGTTTGAACCCACCAGCTTCAGGGTATGTGGCTGGCACCGTAACCACTGTGCAATGGGTACCAAGCCATAATTTGAAGTTCTGATTGAAGTTGAGCTTATATTTATGTTTGTATTTCTTTGAATTGCTTATTAATGAATGTTCTATGCCCATTTTTTGCTACCAGGGACTTTTCATGTGTTATTTTTATTTTATTTTTTATTAAATCATAAATACATAGATCATGTATACATTAGTGCATTTATGGAATATAAATATACATGATATCATATGTATGTATGTTTAAAAGTAGATTTAGCTATAATTTCCCATTTTCCATATGTATGTATGTATATGTGGCAACCTTTAGTACACCCTGTATATGATATCCCATTGATATTGTCCAATAGGCAATAAAGAACATATATGTTGTCCTACCCTATCCTTAATGAAGGAGCTATAGCAGGCCTTCATATTTGCAGCTTCAAAATCCACAGATTCAACCAACTGAAGATATTTGTTAAAAAATATAATGAAAAATAATAATACAGGTCAGGCATGGTGGCTCCTACCTAAAATCCCAGCATTTTAGGAGGTTAAGGTAGGAGAATCCTTTGAGGCCAGGATCCTGTCTGGCCAACATAGCAAGAGCTTGTCTCTACTAAAAAACCAAATGTTTTCAATTAGTTGAGTGTAGTGGTGAGTGCCTATACTTCTAGGTACTCAGGGAGCAAAGAGCAGTATGATTGAATCCAGGAGTTCAAGGTTGTAGTGAATAGCCTCCAGCTGGGGGAACAAAACAAGACCCCATGTAAACATTACAGTGCAACAATAAAAAAAAAATAGAGTGTAAGGCAAACATAACATTGGCAGTACTGGCACTAAGGATGTGAGCAGTTGACCTACAGAGCACCCCTCCAGCCACAGGTCTTGCTATTAGATATGCATCCATGAAGACAAGTGACAGGTCCAAAAACTTTAGTGAAAAGTCATCAAGGGCTCGGTGCCCACAGCACAGAGGTTGCATTGCTACATACACTGAGGCTGGCAGGTTTGAACATGGCCTGAACCAGGTAAACAACAATGACAACTGCAACAACAACAACAAGAAAAAATACTCAGGTGTTGTGGCAGGTGCCTATAGTCCCGGCTACTTGGAAGCTGAGGCAAGAGAATCACTTAAACCCAAGAGTTTGAGATTGCTGTGAGCTGTGATGCCACAGCACTCTACCGAGGACCACATAGACTCTGTCTCAAAAAAAAAAAAAAAGTCATCAGGCAGATGCTTTGTCATCAAGAAAAGGAAGGTTGGAGTTAAGGCAACATAGAGGACCAGAAGGATCGTTCACCTTCACTCTGCTAGAACAACCAGGGAAAAAGAGAACCCAGCCATACCTGGTACAGAGGCCTTACCCAGAGTCATAGCTCAGGGAGCACAATGAGAAGGTATATCATATCATACAGCATATGATCTGGAGCAGTGGAAATCTGATGAATTAGGTAAGTGATTGGGATTGGCTGGGCCAACCCCCCACCACAGAGGTCCAGGATGGGAGAAGTCTTTCTGGAGTTTTCAGTTGTTGAGGGAAGCTGTGCATTGAGTGGACAGCTTGGGAGAGTGCTCAGACTCAAACAGTATACTGCAACCAGATTTGATGCTGGTTGGAGTGGTTTTGCCATAGGTTGGGTGGCTGGCGAGGCAGCCATACTGAGAAGGTATTGCCTGCCATTGAGGGAAGGTTGTGAAAAAGTCTTATCAGGGGCCTAAAGCATGGCCGTCTTAATTCTGCCTGCCAGGATCAGAACTCTACACTTGGGACAGACAGGGCCTTCCATACCCCATGGGGATTGGAGTCAAGAGGCACTGTGAGACCTGCCCCTGAAGGATTCTTGTGAGCTTTAAGATCCTAACTTGACAGGGTCTGAATGCTGAGGAAACAATCAGGTGATCACTGATGGCAACTAAGTTTGGAATAAGGGCCATAGAGGTGCTGGCTGTGTTCTCTGTCTCCTGAAAAAAACCACAGTCCACCTGGTGTCCCAGCGACATATTGCAACATACTGTCATCAGCAGCAAGGACTTCTGTTTGAAGCAAAGGAGGCAGTGAGAAGTAAAAAGGAGGACAAGGAGGTGAACAAGAACACATGAAGAGGAACCAACAGAAAAATTCAGGCAACATGAGAAACCAAAACCAAGCAATTCCCCCGAGGGACCATTAGATAGCAATTGCAGAAGACTCCACCTATAAAGAATTAATGGGCTTGGCAGGGAATTAAAAAATCCGGATGATAAAGATAAAGACAATAAAAGGAATGGACAAGGAAATGGAAAGACAGAACCAAAAGTGGGATGAGAGATATGCAGAATGTAGAAAGAATATGGCGGAGCTAAAGAAAATGAAGGAGACAATCAGCAACTATAAAGATGCAGTAGAAAGTTTAAAAAAAAGATTAGACCATAGAGAAGAAAGAACCTCAGAGCTAGAGGATGAAGTTTTTAAGTTAACCCCAGTAGTTAAAGAGGTAGAAAAGAAGAGAGAGAAAGCAGAACAGGTGCTTAGAGAACTACAAGATTCCATGAAGCATTCAAATGTACAAATAATAGGGATTCCTGAAGGGGAAAAAGATTGTCCCAACGGAACGCAAGCCCTACTGAGGACCATCATAAATGAAAACTTTCCAAGTTTTCCTAAAGAACCCACCACATTCCTTTCAGATAGATATAGAACCCCAGGCCATCTCAACTCAAACAGAGCCTCTCCAAGACACATTGTAATGAACCTGTCAAAGTCAAGATAAAAGAAAATATTCTGCAAGCAGCCAGGAGTAAGTGCCAACTGACCTACAGAGGCAAAGCTATTAGGATGACAGCAGACTTTTCAACTGAAACCTTCCAAGCCAGAAAAGCCTGGTCATCCACCTTCAACATTCTTAAACAAAACAATTTTTAACCTAGAATTCTGTGTCCTCCTAAACTAAGCTTCAAAATTCATGGAGAAATTTTTTGTGGATATACAAGCATTGAGGAAATTTGCCACAAGACCACCTCTATAGGAAATACATAGATCTATTCTTAACACTGACCACCATAACGTACGATCAGCAAAGTAAACACCCAGAAATTAAAAGTCAAGACTTAGCTTCCACAGTGGCACAAAGGATAAAACTACACAATGGACTTTCACAAATAAGATGAACAGAACTCCACTACACTTATCTGTTCCCTCAGTAAATGTCAATGGACTGAATTCACCCTCGAAGAGGCACAGGCTGGCTAATTAGATAAAAAGGCACAAGCCATCCATATGCTCTTTCCAGGAGACACACCTAACCTTGAAGAACAAATCAAGACTCAGGGTTAAGGGATGAAAACAGTATTTTGAGCAAATGGAAATGAGAAGAAAGGAAGGGTTGCAATCTTATTTCAGATACAAGTGGATATAAAGCAATTAAAGTTAAGAAAGACAAAGATGGACACTTTATACTGGACAAAGGACTGATACAACAAGAAGACATTTCAATTTTAAATACTTATGCACCCAACTTAAATGCTCCCAGATCTATGAAACAGATATTGATAGATCTGAGTGATATGATATCCCATAACACCATAATAGTCAAGGACTTTAACACACCTCTGAGAGAACTGGACAGAATCTCTAAACAGAAACTACACAACGATACAAAGGACTTAAATGTGACCCTGGAACAAATGGGATTAATAAACATATACAGAACACAGCATCTCAAAGCTAAGAAACATACATTTTTCTTGTTAGCCTGTGGTACATAATCTGAAATCAACCACATCCTAGGATACAAATCAAACCTCAGCAAAATTAAAAAAGACCTGTACAAAGAAAATTATGAAACCTTAAGAAAAGAAATAGCAGAATATATTAACAAATGGAAGAACATACTATGCTCATGGCTGGGAAGAATCAACATTTTTAAAATATACTACTTAAAGCAATCTACAGATTCAATGTAATCCCCATTAAAATACCAATGTCATACTTTCAAGATTTGGAAAAAAATAATTCTTCATTTTGTATGGAACCAGAAGAAACCCTGTATAGCAAAGGAAATTCTTAGTAATAAAAACAAAAGCTGAGGGTATCACCCTACCAGATTTTCAAATATACTACAAGGCCATAGTAATCAAAACAGCATGGTATTGGCACAAAAATAGAGACATTGACATTTGGAACCAAATAGAAAATCATAAGATGAAACTAACACCTGACCTTGATAAGCCAAACAAGAACATCAGACCTGGGAAAAGATTTTATGAAGAAGACTTCCATGGCAATAGCAACAACAACAAAAATAAACAAATAGGACTTAATTAAACTGAAAAGCTTCTGTATTGCTAAGGAAACAACCAAAGCAAACAGCCAACCTTCAGTATGGGAAAAGACATTTGCACATTATGAATTGGACAAGAGCTTGATAACTAGGATCTATAGAGAACTCAAAGTAATCCACAAAAAATACTCAACAATCCCATATATCACTGGGCAAGAGAGATGAATAGAACCTTCTCTAAAGAAGACAGACAAGGGCAGCACCTGTGGCTCAGTGAGTGGAGCGCAAACCCCATATACCAAGGGTGGCGGGTTCGAACCCAGCCCTAGCCAAACTGCAACAAAAAAATAGCTGGGTGTTATGGTGGGTGCCTGTAGTCCCAACTACTCAGGAGGCTGAGACAAAAGAATTGCCTAAGCCCAGGAGTTGGAGGTTGCTGTGAACTGTGACACCACAGCACTTTACCAAGGGCAGTAAAATGAGACTCTGTCTCTAAGGACAAAAAAAAAAAAAAGGTGAATGGCTAACATCTGAAAAAATGTTCATCGTCCCTAATCATCAGAGAAATGCAAATCAAAACTACCCTGAGGTATCACCCAACCCTAGTGAGATTGGCCCCCACCACAGTCTCAAAGCTGCAGATGCTGGCATGGAGGTGGAGCACGGATGTGGAGTGTAAACTTTTACACAGCTGGTGGGGTTACAAACTAATACAACCTTTTCGGAAGGAAATATGGAGAATCCTCAAAGAACTCAAATTAGACCTCCCATTTGATCCTGCAATCCCATTATTAGGCAACTAGCCAGAAGAAAAAAAAACATTTTATCATAAGGACATTTGCACTAGACTGTTTATCGCAGCTCAATTACAATCACCAAAATGTGGAAACAACCTAAATGCCCACCAACCCAGGAATGGATTAATAAGTTGTGGTATATGTATATCATGGTATACTATTCAGCCACTAAAAAAGATGGAGACTTTACACCTTCTATATTACACTAGATGGAAGTGGAACACGTTCTTCTTAGTTAAGCATCACAAGAATGGAGAAGGAAGAATCCAATGTACTCAATTCTAATATGACAGCAGTAGATGAGCTAATACAGGGTAGGGGGGGTAGGGGAATGAGCAAATTGGGAGAGGGACGGAG
This sequence comes from Galagoides demidoff, assembly GCA_963574575.1. Lineage (NCBI taxonomy): Eukaryota > Metazoa > Chordata > Mammalia > Primates > Galagidae > Galagoides > Galagoides demidoff. The sequence goes on along the minus strand of CAUYQV010025619.1, from coordinate 1,186 downwards.
GGAGGTAGATGGGGTGTTCATGTTGTCTGGCATACCTCTTGGGAGCAGGACACAATTAAAAGAGGGATGTTACCTAACAAATGTAATTAGTGTAACCCAATTCTTTGTACCCACAATGAATCCCAAACAATTAAAAAAAAAAAAAAAGAAAGGTTATGTTCATGCTGATAACATCCTTGGGACTCAGTGCCACTTCCGCTGACACCTAGGTGCCCATGTAGGGATAGAGAAGAGGAAGTGCCTGTATACCCTGGATGAGGGGATAGTCCCCTACCCTAAAGAGGGCTATGGGCCCAGTCCCAGTGACTCAGATGGAGACTGCGAATGTGGTCCCAGGCTGCCCAAAGGCTCTGTGCTCTAAAGACTTTTGTAAATGTGGTTCCTGCCAAGCATAAGGGCATCTTCAAACTGGTGGCTATGCTTTGAGGCCTTTGTATGGAGACTGGAGCCAAGGTGATAGAAGTCAAGGGTTGAGGTGACAACAAGGCCTCCCAAGAAAGAGGTATGCTTGGTGGAAGAGTCTCTGCAAGAGACTTTATAAAGTGGCTGCTAAGAAACCCTTTGTGAGACCTGATCTGGGGCCAAAAATAAAGTTAGCTGGAGTCATGAGCCCGTGCTACTTGGGGATAAAAAATTTAAAAAACAAAACCAAATAAATAATACAACATAAAAACTATTTTCATACATTTACATTGTTTTAGATATTATAAGTAATATAGAATGTATTTAAAGTCTAACAGGAAAATGTGTGTGGATTATATGCAAATGCAAAGACATTTTATATCAGAGTTTTGAGCATCCATGAATCTTGTTATCCATGGGGTCCTGGAACCAATCCCCAAACATACCAAGGGATGACTATACACACACACACACACACTATACATATGTATAAATACTATTTACTAATGGTATAATGTATAAATATTGTACCAATATATATTTTGATTTGTTTATAGGTCTTTGTGTTTGTGTTGGATTTTTTTTTTGCTTTATTTGCCCATCCATTTGCCCATCCATATTAATGTCACATTCAAAAAGTCTTCTCACTTTTTTTTTTTTTTTTTTTGAGACGGAGCCTCAAGCTATCCCCCTGGGTAGAGTGCCATGGCATCACAGCTCATAGCAACCTCCAACTCCTGGGCTCAAGCGAGTCTCCTGCCTCCGCCTCCCAAGTAGCTGGGAC
>CAUYQV010025616.1:0-25390 GCA_963574575.1 Galagoides demidoff | reverse complement strand
GGTTCGAATCCCCAGCCCGGGCCCGCCAAACAAAAATGATGGCTGCAACCAAAAAATGGCCGGGCATTGTGGCGGGCGCCTGTGGTCCCAGTTATTTGGGAGTCAGAGGAAGGAGACTTGCTTGAGCCCAGGAGTTGGAGGTTGCTATGAGCTGTGATGCCATGGCACTCTACCCAGGGGGATAGCTTGAGGCTCCGTCTCAAAAAAAAAAAAATTTTTTTTAAAAAACTGCCTTCAGATCTATAGCTCCAGCATTGAAGAATGCAGGCATGCCTTGTTCTGTTGTACATTACCTTACCCTAATTCATAGACATCATGTGTTTTACAAATCACAGGTTTGTGGCAAGCCTGCATCAAGGCAGGTCTGTGGGTGCCAGTCTTCCAGCAGCACGTGCTCACTTGGTATCTTTGTGTCACATTTTGGCAATTTTTACAATATTTCAAAATTTTTCATTATTATTATATCTATTATAGTGATCTGTGATCTTTGATGTTACTACTTTAATTGATTTTGGCTACCATAAACCATGCCCATGTAAGATAGTGAACTTAATTGATAAATGTGTGTGTTCTGACTGCTCCATCAACTGACTGTTTCTCCATGTGTCTCTTTTTTCCCAGGCTTCTCTATTCCCTGAGACACAATAATATTTAATTAGGCCAATTTAAAACCTTACGATGGTCTCTAAATATTCAAGTGAAAGGAAGTGTCAGATGTCTTTGCTTTAAATCAAACACTAGACACGACTAAGCTTAATGAGGAAGGTATGCCAAAAGCTGGGCCTCTCATGCCAAACAGTCAGCCAAGCTGTGAATGCAAAGGAAGAGTTCCTAAAGGTATTTAGAGGCTACTCTTTGAACACATGAATGATAAGAAAGTGACAACAGTCTTCTTGCTGGTGGAGAAAGTTTTAATGGTCTGGATAGAAAATCAAACCAGCCACAACATTCCCTCAGGCCAAAGTCTAATCCAGAGTAAGGTCTTAACTCTCTTCTCTTCTTTGACAGCTGCATGCGGTGAGAAAGCTGAAGAAGAAAAGTTTGAAGCTAGTAAAGGTTAGTTCATGAGGTTAAAGGACAGAAGTCATCTCCATAATATAAAAGTACAAGATGAAGCAGTTAAGTGGTGATATAAAAGCTACAGTATGTTGGCGAGAAGACTTAGCAGCTAAGACAATGAATGAAGAGGCTACACCAAAAAACAGATTTTTAATGTAGAGGAAAGAGTCTTATATTGGAAGAAGATGCCATCTAGGACTTTCACAGCTAAGGAGAAAAAGTCAATGTCTGGCTTCAAAGCTTCAAAGGACAGGCTGACTCTCTTGTTGGGAGTTAATGCAGCTGGTGACTCTAATGTGAAGTAATGCTCATTTACCAATCTGAAAAGTCTAAGGTCCTTTCTTAAGAATTAGACTAAGTCTACTCTGCCTCTGTTGATCACATAGTTTACTAAATATTTTAAGCCCACTGTTGAGATCTACTGCTCAGGGAAAAAAATACCCATTTCTAAATATTACTGTTTTATTGTTTTTTATTACTGTTTTATGATAACTACATGTAGTTACTTAAGAGCTCTGATAGTGAAGCAGAAGGAAATTAATGTTTGTTTTTTCATGCTTGTTAACACAATATCCATGGAGCAAGGAATATTTTCGATTTTCAGGTCTTATTATTTAAGAAACGGATTTTCTAAGGCTATAGCTGTCATAGAAGGTGATTTTTCTGATGGATCTGGGTAATGTATACTAAAAACCTTCTGGAAACCATTCACCACTCCAGCTGCCATTAAGAACAATTGGGATTCATGAGACAATGTGAAAATATCAATATCAACAGGAGTTTGGAAAAGGCTGATTCTCATCCTCATGGATGATTTTGAGGGGTTTAATAATGTTAAGACTTTGATGGAAGAAGTAACCACAGATCTGGTGGAAACAGCAACAGAAAAAGTAGAACCTGAAGATGTGACTGAACTGCTAACAATCTCATGATGAAACTTGAACCCCTGAGGCGTTTCTTCTTATGGATGAGCAAAGAAAGTGGTTTCTTGAGATGGAATCTACTCTTGATGAATAAACTGTGAATATTGTTGAAATGACAATGAAGGATTTAGAATATTCTACGAACTTAGTTGATAAAACATCAGTAAGGTTTGAGAGGACTGGCTCCAATTTTGAAAGAAATTTTATTGTGCATAAAATGTTATCAAACAGCATTGTATGCTTCCAAGAAATCTTTAAAAAGAGTCAATTAATGCAGCAAATTTCACTGGTGTGGAAATTGTCACAACCATGTCACCCCAACCTTCAGCAACCACCATCCTAATCAGTCACCTGCCATCAACATGGAAGCAAGGCCCTCCACCAGCAAAAACATTATGACTTGCTGAAGGCTTATATGATTATCAGCATTTTTAGCAATAAACTATTTTTAATTAAGGTATATACGCTGTTTTTTGGACATAATTCTATTTACAGTTAATAGACTAGTTAGTTAATAGAGCAGTGATTTTCAACCGGTGTGTACCGTGTGGCACACAAGTGTGCCGTAAGATGATCTCAGGTATGCCATGAAAATTTTTAGAGATCATTAATTAAAATTGTTATTATTATTATTTTTTTGAGACAGAGCCTCAAGCTATCCCCCTGGGCAGAGTGCCATGGCATTCACAGCTCATAGCAACCTCCAACTCCTGGGCTCAAGCGAGTCTCCTGCCTCCGCCTCCCAAGCAGCTGGGACCACAGGCGCCCGCCACAACGCCCGGCTATTTTTCCTTTTTTTTTTTTGGTTGCAGCCATCATTGTTGTTTGGCGGGCCCGGGCTGGGGATTCGAACCCACCACCTTAGGTGTACGTGGCTGGCGCCTTAGCCAATTGAGCCACAGGCGCCGAGCTTATCAGCTCTTTTTAAATGCAGCTTAGGCATTAAATCCTCCATGCTTCCTTGACCATACTTTCTCCCCTGACTCATTAACAGAATCCCCATTACAAACAATCTAGCTTTTAGGTCTCGTAATAGCAATAACAGTAGTAGTTAACATTTAGATATTTCCTATATGTATCAAGAATGTTTGCATTAGCTGTTCTCAAACTTTTTGTTCTTTGATCCTTTCAAGTTCTTCAAAATTCTTTTGTTTACATGGGTTATGTCTACTCATATTTATCATATTAGAAATTAAAGCTGAGGAAATTTCAAAAAATTCATTAATTAATTCATCTTAAAACAATAGTGCAGATAAATCAGATAAAAAAATTTCAGAAAAACATGTTAATGTAAATATTTTTAATGAAAATTGTGTTTTTCAAAACCAAACTTTGTGAGAAGAGGGGTCTTGTTTTATATTTTTGTACATTTCTTTAATCTCTGGATGGTATCATAGAAAATATGGACTCGCCCATCTTTCTCTGTGTTCATTCTGTTGGGATATCACATGTCAGGTGCCCCCAGGAAAACTCTACTGAAATAATAAGCAGGAAAGGGCAAATAGCATCCTGGTATTAGTATAAAAATAAAAGGGTGATGGAAAGGGTAAATAATCTCTTCACATTATTATGGAAATAGTTTTGACTTTACAGAAACCCTGAAAGGACCTTAGGGACCCCATGAATCCCCAGACCACACTTGTATCACACTTTAAGAAGAGCTGTTCACCTTGCAAAGATGCTATAGAAATTGAATCATATTATTCCTCTTTCACAGATGAGGAAATGAATTCCCAGGGTGGTTAGTGGAGCTGCCTAATGTTAGAAAGTTAGTAAATAAAAGAGCCAAGAAATGAACCAAAATATTAACACAAAGTCCCTTAACCATTATTCTGTATTGTCTATATAGCCCTATAGTGGGCTCCATGTCCTGTTATACCGGCCATGTAGAGGAGGTCACTGGTTGCCCTTGTCTATCTCATCCACTTGATAATTTAATATCTAACTATCATCAATCTATTTGTCTATCTAACTTATCTATATGCCTGTCCTCTATCTCCTACAGATGATAGTAGATCTATCATCTATCATTTGGAGTGATTATTTGTAATTCATCTTTGTATCTCTTTTCCTGACAGTGTCTGGTAATGTAATTTGAGTAAATGAGTGGAAGCTTTTTCTTTCTTTTTTTTTTTTACATTGATTCAAATAACTGTAGGTCGCAAAAAATAACTTCTTCAATGGTTGTTTCAATCCTAGCTCTATCTCCAATGATGTGATGCACAATTTCTTGTCTTAAAGCTAGGAATAGTTACATAGTGGGCAGCCTCTGCAATAGATTCTAAAGTAAATGGCACTGGGAAGGCAGCCAGAGAAAGCAGAGATCTAAGGCTACTTCGACACTCTGCCTGCGATTTAGGACTACACCAGTAAATTCAAAGACCACATTCTTAGCAAAACATCATTTGCTTTTCTAGTCTTAAGTTCATGTCAGTGGCTCCAAATTATACATCGTCGTATGCTTGGAAGGTCTGTTCCCAACCTTTTAGTTCAAATACATAAATATCCATGGGCCTTTTTTGTACTTGTTGTGGATGTCAGTTGTTTAATAGACCTGGAACCTGAGAAATAGGAAAGAAAATCCTTAAGCTTATATCCAATAATATTTCATTATGGCCAATCTCATTTAAATGCTGGTGTTAGGCAACAAGCACTTGGTTTATAGCTTTAAGGTAAGTTGATTATTGAAAGTGGCAATTCATATACCACCACAAATATGGAGATCTGATATGACCCACGGGATGAAACACGGGAGTTCCTAGGTCGGGATTGTCATCAGGAGAGGCACAGTGTAGCGAGGCCATTGTTTCACTTTGTCATTTTAACTCAGATTTCTGAAAAAGAAGCAAGTAACTGGTTTTTAAATATGTAAATGGAAAGACAGAATGAGGAAGAGAAGAAGAAAAGGTATTTACTTTCCAATCAAATAACCCTTGCTAAATAATTTATTTTCCTGATCACTCTTAAAGAACGCCCTATTCCTCTCTAGCCAGGTTCTTGCCCTCGCTGCAAGCTCGGAGTCATTTTTTTTCCCTCACTTTGATTTTGACTTGCAGATACTCTAGTCAATGGGAGTTCTGCTCTCCTTACACTTGTCCATTTGACAAGGAAAGAGACAAAAGGGGTTAGAGTTCAAGGTGAATAAACCTTAGGTAGACAAAGGAGTGTCAGTTAATCTCAGTGGTTACATAACAGGTCCACAAAGTGCTATACGTTACTCGTGACTTTGTTTCCCAGCCCATGAACTCTTTATGGGCTTGTACACCCTCAGGATAGAAGAAAGGCCATTGAAGCAAATTGTCACCCCCTTCCCTGGAGAATATGCCTCTGTCAGAGCATGCTGCCTCTGATGGCACCTAAGCCTGCATGACTCAGTTCCATTCCCATCACCTTCGTCACCTCCTGCTCTACAAAACCAAAAATATCTCCTTAGTCCATTACCAGTAAGTAGAAAATCCTCTAGCCAGAGTTGAAATAACAGTCTCTCCAGATGGTCACTTGGAAAAAACACAATGGAGAGCAACCTGATGCAAGAGTATGATGAACTGAAACAATTAATTAAAAATAAATGGCTGGAAAAGCATTATCTGATAAGGAACTGCTATTAAATGTGAAATGTTAATAAGAAAAGAAATAAAGTAAGTGATTTCTAACTATTTTGTCATGGTAATTTGCTCAAATTCAAACGATCCAAGGAGAGATGATAATGAGGAGATGTTTTCCAAGGAAACATTCATTTAACAAAAGTGCAAATTATTTATGTTTTTACCTTCTTCTAAGATAAGAGACATGCTGTAATAACTTCTGGAACAGTTTTGCTCTAAGCAGTGATTTTTTGGAACAGAAATCATATGTGATGAATAATATGACCTTTTATACTCTATTATCTGCCTCATTTGAAGTTCAACAGATGTATTACCACAATTAAATATTTCCAGCTAAAATACCAATTCTGGGAAAAATTACCATATTCATTGTGAAATCTTCCCACTCTCGAATTGCCATTGTCTGGAAAGGTCTGGCCGTCCTAGTATGGCCCAGAGTTTTGAGTCATTAGACCTTCTTCCTGAGGCAAGTGGGATTTCAGTGGACCACTCTGCTTGAGCTCAGTACCTAGGTACTGACAGAGCCCTCTCCCCGTGCACACAAGCCACCTGACTTCTGATTACTTACCTGCTGTTTCATTATGAACCTCACCTCTCACTTTGGTCTTAATGCTCATTACTGCTTTCCTAATCATTATCTGGATGTGCTGCCTTAGTGAGTGGATCAAGATGCTTAAGTACTTGCAGCAGAAATTACTCTGGCTGATTTCAGCAGAACAAATTGTTAAAGGCATTTATTGACTAGTTTGCAGACTCTCTGAACAATCTGAACACTTTGCACAACTAGTCTTGTGATGACAACTGTCCTGCTCCCATTAGGCAGTAGGTGCCACAGCTTGAACTAGCAACACATCTGCCACTAGACACAGAGAGCTCCTGTTGGAGGTCTATATAGTTGAACCTACATGTTATTCTCATCACTGGTACCAAAGCCAGGTCACATCACCCATTTGGTAAGCTTCAGGGTGGCAGGGCAAAGAGGCTTCTGCCAATCATAAGATGGGTCATCTTAAGCACTTAATTATTGGATTTCGCCAAAGCTAATATGGCTCCTTTCACTACTAAGTGCCCAATATAACAACAGAAGTCAACACTGTCCCAACATGGCACTATTCCTTGAAGAGGGATAAGTGGCCTTCTACTAGTAGTTTGATTATATTGGGACCTTTCTACCATTGAAGAGGAAGCTAACACATATTCCAGGCATAGTATCTTTTCAGCCTATAGAATATGTAGTATTGTAACTATTCATGGACTTTCAGAATGCTCTATCTATCACCGTGGTATTCCACACAAGTGGACTCCCCTGGATGCATTTCATTATGAAAGAAACATGAAAATGGGCTAATGCCTATGAAATTCACTGGTTTTGCCATTTGTCAAATACTTGGAAATGGCGGGATTGATAGAACAGAGGGAGGAGTGGTTACTGTTTAAGATGCATATATGGCCAATACCAGGAGCCAATACCCTGTAAGTTTAGTTGCTATCTTACAGAATCTCAGCAAATCATCATCCAGTATATAGAACAGTCTTTACATGGTCAGAAAATACACATCTAAGAATGAAAGGGGTGGTGATAGAAGTATCCTTCCTCACTATTACTCCTACTGATCCACTTATAGAAATTTTGTTTCCTACTTTGAAGCCCTTAGGTTAGAGATCTTAGTGTTCAAGAGAAGAATACCATCAGGAAATACATTCTTAGTACTGAAACATTGAAAGCTGAGATTTCCTCTGACCGTTTTTTATTCTTTATTTTGCTAAACCAACAGGCAAAAAGAAGGTCATTATTTGAGGCTAAGGTGATTTATCCCCTTTACAGGGAGGAGACCAGCCTGCTGAAAATACAATGGTGAAAAAGAAAGACCTTTCCTAAAATCCAGGGAATTCTATAAAGCAACTCCAAATGCTTCCTTCCCAACAGTTCTGGTCAGCAAAGACCTGCAATCAACCAATAAAGACACAATTGACAAGAGTTCAAATATTTTAATAATGAAGATTTTGCTCACTCCAAATAGATAAAGAACTTTTTCCAGTCTAGGTGCTGGCAGAGAGCAAAGAATGTGGACACAGAATGGATAGAGTAGTGATGAGCTATAGAAGGAGACCTCTGGTAGCTAAGTCTTGTTATCCCAGTGGTGGCTAACATCCTAGGTTCAGGTGTAACTCTGGCCATCTTCACATAACCTATGATGGATGATACATTAGCTTACTGAGTTTTTGAGTGTTCCCAGTGTTGAGAATATAACTATTTTGCCCAGATGAAGGGCAAGGGTAGATGTTGAAGGATAAACTGTTCACCTCATTCAGATCTACTCTTCACCTTTCCCACACTGCTCTTTGGCCCCAGGGGAGGTGGACCTGTGTGGACTACATCAGAGGACTCCTATACTCAGGCTTCACGTTGATTTTGCCCAATAGGACAAAGCTCTGCAGTAGAACACAGTCCAGTAAGATCCGGGTATTTTGTTCTTCTACCTCCATGCCTACAAGGTTGCCTCAAGTTGGCTGGGTCTCTCCACTAAAATCCATAGGTCTGTCAGGCAATCACCTCCTCCTAATTTCCTTCCAGGTTCTGGGAACTGCTCCTTTTCCTGGCTCCTTCAGTTCTAGGAGTGCTAATTACTTCCCACTCTTTTGCTAGTTCCAGAATACTCATTATCCACTGTGGGTTTCCCTAAACACTTAAAGAGTTCTTTTATTAAACTTCTTTGTATTACATTACTTGAGAATGCCATTTGCTTTCTTCTAGAACATTGACAGACACAAAGCTAAATTACATAATCCTTAATTATGAGCTACAATCTGTGTAAATCCTTCATAAATGTTAATCTTCATAAAGATTCTACAGAATATTATTATCTTCCCCATTATACCAGTAAGGAGACTAAGACACAGGGAATTAAGAAACTGGTTTTTGGTCTTTTCCCCATTTTTCTTTTCTCTCAATTTTTCTTTTATTCTATTTTCATTCCTTTATTATACCAGTTAAACACAGTTCTGAATTCCTTTATTATACCAGTTAAACACAGTTCTAAATGCAGCAGGCTTCAGTTTCCATGGCTTAATCAAGACAGCAAAACAACTGATCCTTTCATTAGTATTTCATTTTGAGAGATGTTCCCATCATTATACATCTTCTGCTGGAGTGACACAAATCAATTACATTGTTGGAATCCTATTTCCTCTTGGCAGAGTTTGGATTTTAAGGTGATAAAATTCTGCATTTTATTATCCCAGTCTCCATGGTGGCAGCAAGACAATGGAACTCCTGGTTAAGATTTATAAATTTCTGAATTCACACATGAATGACTGTATCTGGTTTTCTGGAATGACGTTTTTCTCTAGACCAATTTTAAAGGCATGATATGAAATTCATACATATATGTGTGTGTGTATATATATATATATATATAATTGATGAATGAAGGAAACAAGGGGCAATGAGGAAGAATAATGTTGAGTTCACTATATGAGTCATAATTTGCAGGTGGTAGAACCTGAACTGAAAATGGCTTACACCAAAGTTTGACTTATATAACTGGCAAAAGGATGGATGAACAAACCTGTCTGCATCTAAGAACTCTAACAATGCCAGAGATGGATACTGAGGGAAGTGTGGGCACAGACACCTTCAGCCGTCCATTTTCTCAGCTTGGCTTTCCCAGCATAGAAAGACATCTAGATCTAGAAAACATCAGAGAAAAACTCTCATTGGTTGGACCTACTTCCTGTGTGCATCCCTTGGTTTATCACTATGCAAGAGGGAAGGGTAATTTTGATTGGCCAAACATAGGTTATCTTCCTATATCTGTGATCAAGGGATAGGGCAGAATAATTGAAATTCTCCCTAAAACTACTAAGGGAGGGATTATCTAAAATATGCTGGACATAGTTCCAAAAGATGAGGGGTAATACTGATGCAAGGAAAAACAAGATGTCTGCTCAAGGGCGTGGTAGAGAATGTTCAACCATTATCCCTTCACTCCCTGAAAAAGAAAAAAAGAACAAAGACCCAGTCCTGACTTGCAGCACTTGCCAATTTTTTTTATAGTGAATACTTTCACTATACTTTTTACTATACTTTTATGGCAGTTTCAAACAACCCATGTGATATCACTGAATGCAGAGTTGGGCACATAAGCCCCCTAGCACATCATTTTATGGTCTCCCCCCAGATAAATACAAAAGAAATAAATAACATCAAGGGCATAGATAATAGTAAAATGCAGTAAAATGACCGGAAGCAGTGCATTTTAATATATATTAATATCACCTTTGTTATTAGTACAATATATTTAATTACAAGCTTATATTATTTAATTTTTTTGAGGAAATTAGTTTCAGCTTAATGTGAGGGTACAAACAATCAGGACCAGGTCAAAATATTTGATTTTGTTAGGTAGAGTCCCTCTTGTAGTTTTATGTCCCACAAACAAATGATGTGCCAAACAGCGCCACCCTATTATTTAATTTTTAATAAGGGTCGTGTATTTCTAACAAATGACTCACAAATAAATTTCCTAAAAATTTAATAAGTGGCCTTATAAGCTGCCTCTAGTGTGCTCCATAGGATTAAAGCAAGCTAATCAAAACATAATGTGAAATTAATAAAAATTCCCTCACTAAAGCAGCCACAGTGGGGGGAAATAATAGGCACCTCTTTTCTAATACATTCAGGTGATGATTGAAATTTTGCCATTCATGACAGCTCCTAGTTCCCGCCCATGTTTTCTCTGGAAGGGTCTGGATCTGTATCATTGTCTCTGCCTACCTTGGGTCCCATAGTACTGAGAGTGCAGGTGAATATGATAGTGTGATTCTGTTCAGGGAGGAGAGAGCTTGGCTACAAAACCCAAATCCATCTCTACTCCCTTCCCTCCTTCAAATTGCATTCTATCGCAAACTCAGTCAGTTGCATGGTATATTTTATTTCAATCCAGTTAATACACATGATAGATCATTTACCCCAAGATAAATGATCTATTTCCTTCTTTCCTTCCTTCCTTCCTTCCTTCCTTCCTTCCTTCCTTCCTTTTCTCCTTATATCCTTCCCCCCTCTCTCCTTCCAGATTTACTGATAGCCTACTGTGTGTCTGGCACTGTATCAGAGAGAGAGAATCTTGACTGTGGTGTATAAATGTAAAATGTTACCCTAACAGACCCCATGAATACATATACATATTATGTATTTCTTATACAATAAATCTAAAAATGATGCTATTATTAACAGTATTATGGGTCCTTTAATTCTCACCATCTGTAGGTTGTGTACTTCTTATTGAACAGATGGTTTATCTTGAATTATCCATAAATTTCCTTTAAAGCAAGAAGAGCTGGTTTCCTATTTTGGGTGGTATGACCTGAATTTCTAAATCCCTTTCCCAGAAATTATTACACATTGGCAAAGACATCTGGTCACTTACCTGGTAAATATAGGACTCCCCACGAAGTCCAGCCTGACGCATGACCACATATGCCACAGATGCCAAAATAGGTCCTGCAAAGCCATGAAACAGCTGCTGGGATGCTCTAAGCTGCCCACTTCCTTTATGTTCTAACTTCCTCAACTTCTTCCCATTTATACTAAAGTTACTTTCTCCTCTGGTCTCACTAAGGCTTAAATGCACATATGCTTGCTTTGCTTTATTTATTTATAAATAAGCAAAGTACATTTTTGCTTCTTTTACATGATGTTCTCACATGGTTTTCCAACCTAATGTTTATTCCAATTTTGTTAGTCATTTTCTTGCCAAGCACTCCCATTCCTGACTCCTGAATAGAGCAATGCGGAAGCTTGTGACTCTGAGTTCTGGCTTAACTCGTTGAGTCCAACATGCTCTAATGATGATTTGAGCCTAAGAGAAAATCAAGTCTAGGAAAGCTTTGATTCTCTGCTTGTTTTACTTCAGATTCTTAGCAAAGAAAGGAATTGCAAAGATATCTCAAAAATGTATCCCCAAAGAGAAGAGAAATCTACTAGATTTGTAGATCTAATATAAGTAATCCACTTGTTATCTCAAGAGCTGCCTGAGGATTCTCAACTTCTGTAGGTATCTTTGTTAGTCCAAGGTGCTACAAGAAAATGCCATAAATTAGGTGGCTTATAAACAATATAAGTTTATATCTGACAGTTCTGGGCCCACTTTATGGTTCATGGAGGACATCTTCTCGCTGTGTCCTTACCTAGTAGAGGAGTGATGGGTCTCTCCTGTGCCTGTTTTTATAAGGGCACTAATCCCATTCATGATGACAGAGCCCCCGTAACCTAATCACTTCCAAAAGCCCTACCTCTTAATACCATCTCCTTGGGGGTTAGGATTTCAGCATATGAATTTGTGAGGAAGCAGAACACAAGTCTTCAGACCCCAGTGGTAGTAGTAAGGAGATCAGGACAGCAAAATACCCAAACCCTGCAAGATCCAGATTACAAATCCTCCTCGATAAGAGAGGTGCGAGGCCTAATGATTGCACCAGGGATAAAAATAATACCATTTTAAGTAGATACAAAACTTTTCTGTACACATACTTTTATTTTACACACATCTTCACAAAAGATTAGGAGTAAAGGAAAGCAAGTTTACTTGGATATTACCAGAAGACACATTCATTATCAAGAAATAAATCCCATGGATGTCCAACTGAAGCTCCAAGGTCCACCCTGCCATCAATATAGCTCTACTTTTTCTTCCTTTTATATTTTATGTTTATAGTAGCTATAAATATACTTCTCCAGCATGAAATTTACTGCAGTAAAATAACCTCCTGGCATTTCTGACCAGAAGCGGAACTATGCAACTTCATCCCTTCTCTATGATCATCAGCTCAAAGAACGTTGTGAGCCTCGGTTATTGGTCCCTAAATGACATTTAATTATAGGTCTAATTGGAGGTCTCATGGCTATTCTTCTAAATTGAGGGATGCTTGGTGAAGTCTTTGTCAAATATTCAGGCTAAGTCATAATCAACTAAGTAATTAAAGAACAACGTTTACAAGCTTTCGGTTTATCTCCATGGGTAACAGCTTAGCTTATGTTTCTTTTTCCTAACCCTTTACCTTCAAAATTAGGAAATCACTAATTTATGTTAATCCCAGAAGAACCCAAATGGTATCAGAAAAATCATCATCTGTTTCATGGTGCTTTTGCAGAGAAAAGTCGAGTAAATACCCAGCCCATCCACAAGAAAATGTTGCTGTTTGTTCTGAATCCTTTCTTGGATTCTATGAAGCAGAGAGAGGGAAGGGTGTGACAAATGGTTATTAAGAATGTCAACTGAACTGGTAGATGTTATTTATTTATTATTGCTCATCATATTATACCTAACTTTCTTTTCTATTTTTTTTTATCAGTCCTTTTTAATAACTACTTCTCAAGAGTCATGGTGACTATTCATTTTTCTCCTCTAATGAAACTGTTCCGATGCAATTATTTTGTGCTGTTCACATTTTGTGCTCTTTTAAATGAAAGCTCGCAATACAAAAATTGATCACTAGGGTTTTGTATTTCATTTTGCATTTCAACTTCAGACACACCAGATTATTTATATATAATGACAGACTCTCTAATAGCCTTTTCTCTGTAATCTTCATGAAAAAAAGAAAAAAGGTGATTTTGTCTATTTCACTGATAGATTTCTCACCATCTAGCATGGGTCTGGCACTTAACAGCTACTCAAATACTTACTCAATGACATTCAGCCATACGCATAAAGATTTGATATTTTATAACTATGTTGACTTGTCATGTACTAATTTATGATTTCATACTAGTCAGGATAATCAGTGCCATTCTAAAAATAATTTTTTTATTTATACATTACACTTGTTCCATTAAGTATGGACTTTAAGATAAAGGAAGGCTAATGTAGGCAATGAAACAATTTTATATAAAATTTTGTGAAAGGAAAAAGAAAGTATGGTTTTCCTAATAGAGAGATCTGACTCAAAACAAAACAAAACAAAACAAAACAAATGAGCCCTAATATTAAATAAGAAAATTTTATGCCTATAGGTTGCCTTTTACTCTTTATAAAACATTCAAATGATCTTTTCCAACACATATTCTGATGATGACCAAGTCTCAGTTTCTCTGATCTGTAATATGGGGATAATAATCACACCTCTTCCAGGGCTGTTGGAAAGATAGATACAGTGAAATAGGCACCCTGTGCTTTCTGCCTGTGCTGGACACACAGCGAGGGCTCCCCACAAAGCAGCTAGCATTTCACTTCTCCCTCTCCTATTCCCTGTCTCTCAAGCTCTCACTTCCCCGACACAGAGTAATCAGCAATTGTGGCAGATAATGCCGTCCCAGGGGCAGATGAAAGGGCTTCCCTTGAGTCTCTGGTTGGAGATAAGAACAGCAGATGGTCCCCTGTAAAACAGAAAGTTAATGATCTCAAATCAAGAGAGAAGGATTTCATTTTACCGGCAGCAACCGCTGGGCAATTTCGTGTACCTTGAAAATGTGCACTTTGTAATGGAATCTGCAAGTAGCTCCTTTTTTTCACTGTTATAAGAGAATGCGAAGTGCTAATTAGCCCAGGGGATTCAGGAATATCACAATGACATGGTTTTCTCTGGCCTCTGCGGCTGCCATCCCTTTGACATGATCTGGGCACCACCCGCCCAGAGAGATTGCAATATCTAGCTTCCCACTCTGACGGCTTTGCTGACAGTTTACAAAGCCAAGCAGCCCAGAGGAGCAAAACAGAAAAGATTATTTGAAATCTGCTTCTGTGATCAGTAGAGACTTCACAAGAGGAAGGGCATCTTGTCCTTTTCTGATCCCACATAAACATTCAGGTGGGTACATAGGAGAGGGACGTGTAATTGCCTGTGGCCTTGTCACATCCCTGTTGTCTCTGCTTCTGACCGCTTTGGTCTTTTAGCTTAAGAAAAATGAGGCTTAACACTTTCCCTGGAAAAAAGGATAGTAAACTGGTGTTTCTAAGGGACCAAGCAAAGTTGGGTTAAACTGTAACCAGGAGGGTCTCATGGAATAAGCCAAAGAGCAATTTACAATAGCAATGTTGTTATATTCTGGGAGAACTAGTCTTATGTGTTCTGCAAGAATTTTCATCTTGTTGCCAAATTATGATCTATTTTTTGTCAAATCAATAATTAGACTACCAGGCTTAGCACCTATAGCTTAGTGGTTATGGCGCCAGCCACATATATCCAGCAGGAGGGTTTGAACCCAACCTGGGCCAGCTAAATAATGACAACTGGAACAAAAAAATAGCCGGGTGTTGTGGTGGTGCCTATAGTCCCAGCTACATGGGAGGTTGAAGACTTGGGAGGCTAAGACAAAAGAATCGCTTAAGCCCAAGAGCTTGAGGTTTCTGTGAGCTGTGATGCACGGCACTCTACCCAGGGTGACATAGGGAGACTCTGTCTCAAAAAGAAAAAAAAAAATTAGATCACTAAAGAAATGATCTCCTCATATCATTAATTTGAATTACATAATCAACCATTTATTGCTCTTCTCTAAATAAACACGATCTTAGAGACCTGCTTAGATGTCAGAGGTGATATGACAAATCATGATACTCTAGTCTTAATTTTTATCTTACCTGAACAGAGGAGGTCATGGAGCGTAATGCAAAGCTTGGGATTCAAGCTCATATACCTGAGATTAAAACCCACGCCTACTTAAAAATGTGTGATTTTAGGTATGTTACTTAAACTCAGTGGGTGTCTTGTTATTCACTGGTAAGATGAAATTGATGACTGACTTCACTACTAACACCCAAAATTGTTGTGAAAGTAAACATAATATATGAAAACTGGTCTTGAAAGTAGAAAGTTATTGGCTATCATGGTTGCTGTTAGATATGAAAATTAATTTTTTAAATAAAATTAACCATTCAAATAAGTATTCCTTGAGACTTTCAAAAATAGAGTCTTTTTTTTTTTTTGATAGTCTTAAACTCAGAGAGTTCATTGATTCCATCATTTGCTAGCTAAATGATTATTGGGTAGGATCTCTGAGCCTCAACTTCTCCATCTGTAAAGTGGAACAATAATGGTAACCTCATAGGGCTGTGGGGGTTCAAGTGTTTCACATATATCATTCATGTGGCCTATGGTCAGTTCCCTTTGCCTATTACCTACATGACACTTGTGTGGGCACATAGGACAAAGCTAGTAAGACAAAGCACAGGTACTCAAAGCATGTAAGAGTTCTTTCAATCTCCCCCCCCCGCCCCAAAATGGCATGGCATGGTAGAATGCTACCTCTTCTTCCTCGTCAATCACAGCTGAACCCAAATCTAAACTATCTGGTCACAACAGCGGACCAGCAAAGGATAGTTACAGAACTTTTTAAAAGTCATAACTGCTTCATAAATTCTAATAAGATCTGCCAACCAGGCTGAGAAGCTGAACTTGATTAGTAATTACGGGGCATAGCAGACACTGAGGTCATGTGAAGATGGGTTTGTTTATTCCAGCTGATGTTACTGACTGTTGCAAAATGCAGTTTCTTTATATTTGAACATCCTTCTCCCTCTTATTTTATATTGTTTCAGTCTTTTTTTTTTTATCTAGTTTTGTTCTCTCACGTGTTGATATACAGGCTGCACAAATGCTGGTGCCCAAATTCAATTTCTGAGTTCATTCACATTTACTCCTAATAAATTTAGCTAATTAGATTACTCGTGCTGGTTTTTAAATGGAAGACTAAAGCAATTTGCTTGATTCTAAATTTGATTATTTTTCTTTTTATTTAGAAGCAAATTGTAGAAAGCCTATTGTGTCCTTGCTTTTGAGGGTTAACCATTAATGAGATTAAATCCTTTTTCTTCCTTTTTCTTTTAGATAATTTTCTTATTCAGATGCAACAAATCAGGCCTTGTTGGCACGGGAAGGTTTGGCCTCATCAAAATGTATTCTCATTAGCAACTGTGTTCTTGAACTTTTCTGCCCATTTCTAGTGCGCTCTGTAAGACCTGTTGATATTTATGAAGCATTTTGAACTCTCACTTTTTTTTTAATTCCCTAACTATATTCTGCTAGTCCACCATACAATCGTAAAGTTATGATCTTGGTGCAGTTGTGATTACCAAAGGAAAGAAATCAACCATCAGTTCTGGGAGAGGGGGGAGAAGGAAAAATGAAATTGCTACCAGAATTCTAATAACTTGGCAAAGTTTCAACGGTCAGCCCATAAACCCCCAGCCTTTGGCGTTGTCTCAAGTGGGCTGGGAAGACTAGAGCTGCAGTTCCTCAATGCTAGCGGCTGTAGGAGAGCTTTCCACGCTGTAGGAGAGCTTGGGGTCTTCGTGTGTAGCATTTCCCAAGGTACAAAAGCCTGCTAGGATAGGAAGGAAAGGCCAACCCCTCTCTGCAAGAGTTTGGATTGCTCTTCAGTCTTAAAATATTTAAGGTGTCATAAGGGGCTAAAAATGCTCACATGATTCTTTTAAGGGTGTGCATGCATGTGGTTCAGTTGAATAGTCACAGCCTGTGACCCAAATGGCCACTTTTCCAGCACTCTTTCTATAATTCATTAGACCCTGATGGTGTGATGACAGCCAAGGTAAGGATGACCTTGAACGCAAACTGGGATCACGTTTCCTTTTTCCTAGACTTTCATCTATAGGAGACGTTATTTTGTTTGTTGTTCCAGATCGTTCATATTTCTATGTTTTTGAGTGGACGGTAAAATGCCATTCAGAATTGCAATTTCTCCTTGAAGGAAGGACCGCAGCCAGCTGCCATTGGCATCTGGGCTAGGAAGACAGCGATGATCCCCCCAGTGGTGGTAGAAATGGATGTGATAGGGGCACCACAGAGCACTCACTATGTGCCAAGAACCCTGCTGAGCAAGAAGTTTGCAGGATGAGGAAGCTGCCTGTGAGGTCTTTTACATGGTCAATGTGGGCTCAGCCAAACCAGATCCGTCATTCAAAGTTGAGAGGAAAGGATATGGGCTAGCAAGAAACCCCAGGACCAAATGGTGGCAACAAAAGCACAGGCTGAGTCTTGTGATCAGGACTGAATCTGTATCCAGGGCAGGAGCAGCCAAATCAGATTCCAAAAGCCGGTTCCAATTGCTTCATAGGCCTGGTGGAATTTCATTATAACACCCTGAAAAGAAGAATAACATGGGTCATAAGCCCATTCCACAACCTTGAAATCCAAAAATTTCTGAAATGCAAAAGGGTTTATTGGCCAACTGACCAAATACTCTGACCTCAGTTACTATGAGGCCTACTTGTAGTCATTACTTTTCCCAGTCGGTGTGAATATCTAAATGTCTCACTGCAGACATGGTGTAATTAAAGGGCACTTATACAAACCCCGGTGCGGATTTTACCCAAAAGATAGTATACCAAACTCTGTGAGCTATCTAAAATCTTAAAATTCTGAAATCTGAAATAACTCTGGTACAAAGATTCCAGAGGAAGGACTGTGCACCTAAAATATAGGTGACAAAATTGGAGTCGTTTCTGTAACATACTTTACGTTGACCAAATCATCATTGGTGAGATTTGGGGGCAATTGATGAGGGCTACAGTTGCATGTAGACAGGATTAGAGAATTATTTTTGTTTCTCAAATCTGAAACAGTATTATGGCTATAACTAAACATTGGAAGTGAAGAATATTAAAATAAACAACTCCAGTTGAATAATCTATGATAACAAGTGAGGGATTAGAGAGCCTGTGTGAACACTTCCAACCATGATCCATTCTGAGTCTGGACAGCCTCAATCATTATAGGAGATCCCTTTTTCGGTAACTTGTACCCACTTGTCCTGCTCTTGCCATCTGGAGGATAGGAAGAAGGAAGGCAGAAACTGTGAGTCATTAGGTTTCTTGGGGATGTTTTTATTTCAAGGAATAGAGAACCTATTCAAAATAGCTTACAAGAAGGGTAGAGAGAGGTGGAAGTTATTACCAGAACAAAGTAGCATCTCTGCTAACCTATTGCTGGACTTTAGGAATCTGGAATGTCATCAAATATTTTTTCTCCATCACTTCTCTGGGCATTCACAGTCTCTTATCTCCTCTTCTCCCCGAACATCTGTTTCATTCTTATTTTTACAGACAATATTCATCTGACAGGCTCCTGTAACATTAACTTGCCACTGGGCCAACTCTGATCCTGTGGCCAGCTCCACTGTCCCCAGCCATCTGACTATATTTTCTTTCTTTGTTTTTGAGAAAGGGGAATCTGAGACATGTGGCTCCTGATATAATTAGCTGGAGCCTCAGCAGGTGAGAGTCTCCTGTTATAGGGTGGGAGGGGGGAGCTAAGTGGGGTGGGGAGCACTTATAAATTAGGGGCTAAGTTGTGTGGCTAAAATTACAGTTTTACTTTGTGCCAGAAATTTTTCTAGGGACTTTAGCTTTTTTTTTCTTTATCACATTTATCTTTTTTCTCTAATAACACAGAATAAATTTGCTCTCTATTTTCATCAACTATATCTCCTGCTATTGTGTCCCTCCTAGGTGTTTTTAGTTCTAGGAACTTCCAATATTGTTGACACGACATGATCACTACCAGTTATCCTCAGATTTGTCACTACTGCAGGAATAATTAATATCAACTTTTTAAAAATCTATTTTTAACCCTAAATGGAGCATCTGCAGTTACAACAAAATGTATCTCTGTTTTCTGTTCTTGAAAAGCTTTGGGTTCTGAAATGGTCTCTGGATAGTGACTCCACTTGTGGACTTCTATAGATTTTTTTTTTTAAACAAATGTCTGCACTCATCTTTATTTTTAAAAGTTCATTATGACAAAAAAATCCGAATGAACATGACTTTCTCAAATGAGTCTTCACAGTCTCTTTTATTCTCCTGGCTTAGACCACGTCCGGGTTACCACACAAAGACCACAAAAGCATGAGGACCTGCAGTTTGCTTTCACTTCTTTGATGGGTGCCTGGTAGATTCCTGCTATTGCTGAGCTTTTGTGACTTCTAGGCCTTGTAAGAAGCTTATGTGAAATAGGAAAAGAAAAAAAAAAAAACTTGATCGTTTTGGTGTCATCTTGCTTTGGCTCAGGCTACAGATGAGTGAAGTCTTAAGAACAGAAGAAAAATAATCATAAATCACTTAAATGGCCTTGAAAACCTCCCACAAAGAGCTTGAGATTTGTTACCACGCATTCTGATGGTTCTGTTGGTAAAAGCTTTTCTCTCATTCACGTGTTTATTCTTCCAAAGATTAGTTTGTCATTTAAATCAAAATGATTTACATGAAAAACTTGATCGGTGAGAATAAATGTACAGGTTTCTCCTGCACAGAATATCTTATTTTTTAAGGTGATAAACTTAAAAATATGTTTGGTTCAATACTTCTGCTTCTCATTTCTCTTTCTAAATGATAGTGTGATGTTATGTCATCTGCTGGTAAATCACTGCCGCATTTCATTCCAGAGGTGACAGGATTTTTAATGGACTAGAAAATGACACCACATATATCAATCTAAACACATCTCACCGGCACTCAGGTATAAGACAATGTGAACTCTTATTGGTTTTTCTCCCTCTTTTTCCTGAAGATTTTGGTAGCAATGCTGTTTTGGGTTTCTTTGCATGAGACTCCTTTTGGCTTGTCTCAAGGTGCAAAGAGAGATGAAAGGTCAAAATGACAGTATCTTTTTATCCTTGTGTAAAATTTGGTAGATTAGCTACACTCTGGGTAAACACCTGGCAGTAATGGCTGGGGCACTGCACTAATATTGATGGAAGAAAACATGTAGCTTATAAGACCAGTACAAGAGACTTCTCATAAATTCAATGTATTCAGTAGGAAGCATTTAATTTCCAAAGACTCTAAGAGTTAACACTAACACATGTCAGGGTGCCATGAACGGGGAAGTTGATGCAGTTTTTTGATTATGTATTGAACAAGCAAAGCATCCATCCAATTAAAATTATATTTAAAGTAATGTTATGGTTTTTTATTTTTATTTATTTTTTATTTTATTTATTTATTTATTTTTGCAGTTTTTGGCCGGGACTGGGTTTGAACCCGCCACCTCTGGCATATGGGGCCAGTGCTCTATCCCTTTGAGCCACAGGCGCCACCCAAGTGATGTTATATTTACATGATAATATCAAGGATCAATCAAGAGTGAGTGCCCTATAAAAGGGGAAAACTCTACCAGAAAAAAGATGTAATAGGAGATATCTGTGTTCTGTGTGGAAATGTAACCAGAAAGATATGAAAATGAAGTCCAGAGAAGATTCCACTTTAAAACAAAGCTTCAAGTATCCAATGTACTCAGCCCTACTATGAAACTGATTTATAGCTTTCATAGGAAAGCTATAACCCAATTTTAGTACAGGAATATAGAGAGAGGGGAGAAGGGGGGGGAGGATGGGTGGAAGGAGGGTGATTGGTGGGATCACGCCTATGGCTCATCCTATAAGGGTACATGTGAATCTCTCTAAATGCAGAATATAAATGTCTTAACATAATAACTAAGAAAAAGACACGAAGGCTATGTTCACCAGTTGGATGAAAGTATTTCAAATTGTATACAGAAACAGTACACTGTACCCCATAACAGTATCGATGTACATTGCTATGATTTAATTTAAAAAAATAAAATAAAACAAAGCTTCAGTGATCTTAATGTCTTGCATCTGGCCTCAGCTATTTCACATTCACAAATTGTATAAATCTAGAAAAATTCTTTCTTGGGTAGATGTTCACTTTAAATAGAAAAAAAGAAAGAGACAGCAGACATGTTCAACAATAAGTTTTGGCACATCTATATAATGGGATAATATGTGGTCACAAAAATCATCATGATAATGTAAGAATATTTAATGATAAGTCTTGTTAAGTAGTATAGGTGTGGTGGCTCACGCCTGTAATCCTAGCACTTTGGGAGGCCAGGGCAGGTGGATCACCTGAGCTCAGGAATTCAAGACCAGCCTGAGCAAGAGTGAGACCCCATCTCTAAAAACTAGCCGGGGGTTGTGGCAGGTGCCTGTAGTTCCAACTGCCACAGGGAGGCTGAGATAAGAATTTCACTTGAGGGTGGTGCCTGTGGCTCAGTGAGTAGGATGCCGGCCCCATAAACCGAAGGTGGTGGATTTGAACCGGGCCCCGGCCAAAATGCAACAAAAAAATAGCTGGGTGTTGTGGCAGGCTCTCGTGGTCCCAGCTACTTGGGAGGCTGAGGCAAGAGAATCACTTAAGCCCAAGAGCTGGAGGTTACTGTGAGCTGTGATGCCACCACACTCTACTAAGGGTGACTGTGAAACTCCATCTCTAAAAAAAAAAAGAGAAAATAATTTCACTTAAGCCCAAGAGTTTGAGCTATGAGACCCTGGCACACTACCGAGGGTGAAAAACTGAGACAATGTCACAAAAAAAAAAAAAAAACTCACTAAGAGATATAGAACTAGTTTTACAGAGTGCCATATATCACATTATAGCATTTTTATAGAGATGAAATAATGTACTTGCATGAATGTTTGTATAGGTACAATTGTGAAGGGATATTTACAAAAAATTTTAAAATGGCCGTCTCTGGATGGTGAGATTATAAGTGACCTTCCCTCCTTTTTGATTGACTCTATTTATATTTTCTAGAAGGAGAAGGATTTATCACTTTGTGTAAATAAAAAGTTGAAAATTTTTAAATCAGGGAAAAAGTAATAAATATATTTTGATCAAGGACATAAAAATCACAAACCAAGATGCTGACAATGGCCATCCCTAGGTAATGGACTCCTCGTGCATTTGTTTTCTCCCTTGACTTGTTTATGTTGTCACAGTTTTCCGTAGCAAATATATGTCAGTTTTATAAGACAGGTGTGGATAGTCGGCCTTCCCCTGCTTTATATGACCTAAGTTTCACCACCCATGACAATCATAAGAATAATGAGGACTCACTGTGAGAGCTTACAAGAACTGTACATAGAGAAAAGGAAACTTTGATGACTTGCCCTAGAGCTGAGCCTTTCCTGAAGTCTCATCATAAAAATTTTTAGGTGACTTTAACTTTCTAACTTTAACTGCTCACATAGCCACGACTCATTCGGTATTATGTAGGGAGAAGAACTGATGTGGGGTTCTGGTTGAGAGCTGAAAAGACAAACAGATGTAGCTCTTGACCTTGAGTGTATCAATTTGTTGAGACATGATTTGACTGCGATAATTATTTGAGTTGTATAGGTGGTTTATGAAAATGTATTATATTAGCAGGGCACAATTAGCATTTCAAAGTAATAATTAAACAAGGGTATATAAATCTAATACAAAGGTCAGAGGGAGAGAGTGATCATAAAAGCCATGTGTTTACCTTGAAGAAGTTCAATGTACTAGTAAGTTGTAAGAGGGTCAATTGATTTAGCAGACTTAATACATCACCCAAAGAATAGGAGATGAAAAAAAATAAAAAATAAAAATAAAAAGAATAGGAGATGAAGGCCAGGCACAGTGGCTCACACCTGTAATCCTAGCATGCAGGGAGGCTGAGGCATGTAGATTCCTTGAGCTCAGGCTGCTTTGAGACCAGCCTGAGAAAGGAGACCCTGTCTTCACTAAAACTAGAAAAACTAGCTGGACATTATGGAAGGCACTTGTAGTCTCAGTTATTCAGGAGGCTGAGGCAAGAGGATTGTTTGAGTCCAAGACTTTGAGGTTGCTGTGAGCTATCACTTCATGGCACCCCACCCAAGGTGACAGAGCAAGACTCTGTCTCAAAAAAGAAAAAAAAATTTAAATAGAATAGGTGTTGGAATATGGTTAGGTTCAGAATTATAGACAATATGCCAAGATTCGCTCCAAGGTGAATATAATTTCTCTATAAAGTAAACCTTTAGGATCAAAGGGGAGGTCTATGTTGAGTTCTTTGAGGTTTCTCCATACTTACTTCCAAAAAGGTTTTATTAGTTTGCAGTCCCACCAGCAGTGTAAAAGTGTCCCTTTCTCCACATCCGCACCAGCATCCACAAGTTTGAGATTTTGTGATATGGGCCATTCTTTCTGGGGTTCGATGATATCTCAGGGTGTTTTAAATTTGCATTTCGCTAATAATTGGGGATGATGAGCATTTTCTCATATGTTTGCTAGCTATTCATCTGTCTTCTTTAGAGAAGGTTCTGTTCATCTCTCTTCCCCATTGATGTATGGGATTGTTGGCTTTTTTCATGTGGATTAATTTAAGTTCTCTATAGATCCTAGTGAGTAAGCTTTGTCTGATTCAAAATATACAAATATCCTTTCCCATTGGGTAGGTTGTCTATTTGCTTTGGTTGTTGTCTCCTTAGCTGTACAGAAGCTATTCAGTTTCATTAAATCCCATTTGTTTATTTTTCTTATTTTTGCGATTGCCATGGCAGTCTTTTTCATAAAGTCTTTCCCTAGGTCAATATATTCCAATGTTTTTCCTACGCTTTCTTTGAGGATTTTTATCATTTCATGCCTAAATTTAAGTCCTTTATCCATCTTGAATCAATTTTTGTGAGTGGAGAAATGTGTGGATCCAGTTTCAGTCTTTTACATGTGGATATCCAGTTCTCCCAGCGTGATTTATTGAATAGGGAGTCTTTCCCCCAGTGTACGTTCTTGTTTAGTTTATCGAAGATTAGGTGGTTGTAAGATGTTAGTTTCATTTTCTGGTTTTCTATTCAATTCCAAATGTCTATGTCTCTATTTTTATGCCAGTACAATGATATCTTGACCACTATGGCTTTGTAGTACAGCCTAAAATCTGGTATGGTACTGCCTCCAGCTTTGTTTTTATTACTAAGAACTGCCTTAGCTATACGGGTTTTTTTCTGGTTCCATACAAAAAGCAGAGTCATTTTTTCTAAGTCTTGAAAATAGGATGTTGGTATTTGAATAGGGATGGCATTGAATCCGTACATTGTTCTGGGAAGTATAGACATTTTAACAATGTTCATTCTTCCCAGCCATGACCATGGTATGTTCTTCCATTTGTTAAAGTCCTCTGCTATTTCCTTTCTTACGGTTTCATAATTTTTTTTATAAAAGTCCTTCACCTCTTTTGTTAGGTATATTCCTAGGTATTTCATTTTCTTTGGGGCTATGGTGAAGGGAATTGTGTCATTAATTAGCCTCTCTTCTTGGCTACTGACCTGTGGATATTGATTTTATATTCTGAGACATTATTGAATTTTTTGATGACTTCCAAGAGTCTTATGGTTGAGTCTTTGGGGTTCTCAGCAAAGAGGATCCCATTTGATCCTACAATCCCATTACTGGGCATTTATCCAGAAGGGAAAAAAAACCCTTTTATTATAAAGACACTTGTACTAGACTCTTTATCGCCACTTAATTTATAATTGCTAAAATGTGGAAACAGCCTAAATGCCCCTCAAACCAGGAATGGATTGGCAAGCTATGGTATATGTATATACCATAGCTATTCAGCCATTTAAAAAAATGGAGATTTTGCAGAATTTGTATTAACCTAGATGGTGGTGGAACACATTATTCTTAGTGAAGCCTCAAAGAATAGAGAGGCACGAATCCTACGTATTCAATTTTGATATGAGGACAATTAATGACATGTGGGGGGTGGGGGAAGGGGAGAGCAGACAGCAAAAAGGAGGGAGGGGTGAGGGAAAGGAACAAAACAAGAAAAGAAAATTATGACTAATTCTCACATAAATTGGATTTAATTTTGACCAAAGTACATTATTTGTTTTTTTTTTTTTACACTGTTTTATGTGGTTTATTTCATTTGGTTCATCAGCTAGAGTATAAAAATGGGTCTAATTATTTTTGGACCCATTTTACAGATGAGGTAAACTTAGGTTAAGAAATTTGACAGTGGAAACCAGCGACTCTGATTCTG
>CAUYQV010025611.1:0-17838 GCA_963574575.1 Galagoides demidoff | reverse complement strand
GTGTAAGGTTATTTGGACGGGCGGAGGAAGGGAAGGAAGGGGTGGAGGAAGGAAGGAAGGGAAGGAGGTAGGAAGGAAGGGAAGGATGAACGAAGGAAGGGAAGGAGGAAGGAAGGAAGGGAAGGAGGAAGGAAGGAAGGGAAGGAGGAAGGAAGTAAGGGAAAGAGGGAGGGAGGAAAGAAGGAAGGAAGGAAGGAAGGAAGGAGGGACCTTCAGGAAAGTACATATGGAGAGAGTAGCTAGTGATGAGACTGGTGATTTCTTTCATGCTCCAAATAAAAAGAACCACCTTCATTCATTTTCTTTTCTTCTTCCCCAGCTACTCCTTTACCAAGCTCATTTCTTCCATTGTAAGGAAGGGATAATTCTCCTTTATCAGTCTGTTCATATATTAGATAAGAACATAGCCCCCAGGCAGACCTCCTGACACACAGAGAAAAGGAAAGGGGTTATTACCTTTGTTTGTTTTGGGTGTGTGCCCCTCTGTTCCGATATGAATATAATAATGTGTTCTCATGGAAGTCACACCGTGGAGTCACACCTGAGCTCACAGCCATGCACAGGCACACACCTAAGCTGAGCTCTTATCTATTCATAGCTGTCTTGCTATGATCTTTTTAAGACTCTAATAAGGCAGGAGGAAATGGAATCTGGCATTATGTTGGGAACACAATGGCTCTGTGAATGAGAATTTGGAACAGAGATGCAGCCACTGGGGTGCTACGTAAGATGAACTCCTTATGAGCTTGGAGCTCTCCAGAGTAGTTGGAAGGGGAGATCACTGGATTGCAGGTGGTGTGTTGGGATGAAAGTTTTAAATATACTATCATCTTCTTTCCCATCAATGAGCCACTGGGTGTTAGAGACCTCCTGCACCCCACTAAGCAGAGTGGTTTTTACTTTGATCTATTCTCTACATTGTATGTGATGTATGTGGGGGAGAGGAATAGGTTCATTCCTTTGAGAAATCAGTAGACTGTTCTAGGCTCTTGTTTCACGAGTGGGAGTCCTGAGGCCCAGAGAAGATAATTCACTTAACTAAAATCACCAAGTCACCACCCAGTTGGCTGAGGTTTGGAGGATGAGAACACAGGTGTTTTAAATCCCTGCCAACTGCTCTTGCCACCATGCCACTACAATTTCATTCCACTTGACAAACATTGCTAAGGACCAAAGCTGCATACTGCACTAAGCTAAGTGATCCAGAGGCAAAGACAAACCAGACGTTGCCTGTATCTTTGAAGAGTTCACGGTTTTGCACAAGCTACAGAAAAGCAAACAGGCCACGGCTACTCCATGCTGATTGTCGGGAGGGGGAAATACAAATGGGAGAGGAGTTACGAGACTCCTGGACTTTTTCCTGAGATGGCTCTGGGTTCAGATCTGACATAACTTGACTCCATCCTTTCCCTCATCTTTGGAGCACCAAAGGAGTGAATGAGGACAGAGAAGAAAAGAAATAAATCAGCAGATGCTAGAACAGCCTAGAGAGAGAAGTTAAAAACAAAAACAAAAACATATGGCAGCTTGGATTTAAGTCACTCTCCTGACTCTGCCAGTGTGATTTTGGCCAAATCTGTCTCACTGAGTCTTGGGGTCTTGGTCTGGAGGGTAGAGGTAACAATGCCTACCTCACATGTTTTGAGAGCCAAAGGAGGAAACAGACTGGAAAGCATGTGACAGTATGTACCTCTGTGTCCTCTGTTAGAGCCAGCCCAGGATTGTAAACAGACGATGTGTCAAATTCCTGTGAATTCTTACATGTTATCTTCATAACTCTTGAGCAGTTGATATTCAGCTTTCTAATATGTATATTCGAATATAAGGTATCCATAAAGTTTGTGTGCAATTTCATTGCCCTCGGACTTTATGAACACCTGGTATTTTTTGATGTTTTTAATTGCCTCCTATTAGGAAATGCAAGGGAAGGAAGTCTCACTTTTTTTTTTTTTAATCATTTCTCCATGTAAAACGAGCCCTGTATTCATAAGATGTAAGTGCTCTTTCCTTTGCACCTGTGCGTTGCAAGAGTACGTCTCTCAGCATAACCACACTCTAGTTGGGAAAAATTTGGCTCCACGAGAGTCTGTATAAATGGTAGATGTGGTAACTTTTCCGAGGGGGGTGCTGGCATTTGAAGACGGGCAGGCTGACTGCTGGGGTTTGTGAGAAGATGAGACACCTGAACAACCACAGAGGCCTCAGTGAAGGAGGGCAACTCCCAGTCACTCCCTCACCCAAGGAGGCTACAGAGGCCTCATTGCCTGCTTCTCTCTCCCCTTATAGCCCTTCATGGGAGACAATTACTGTGATGCCATCAACAACCGAGCGTTCTGCAACTACGATGGTGGGGACTGCTGCACCTCCACAGTGAAGACCAAAAAGGTAGGCTGGTGTGTGTCCTGGGCAGCGCCTCCTGCTGGCCAGAGTCGCTCCTACATGCTGGACCACCCATTGTCCAGGCTCTGCCAGCACTCTGTCTCCAAGCTTTATTGTGTTGTGTCTTTAAGTTTAGACTCAGGTATGGAGGCAGATAAATAAAAGTGAAGTAAGTGCTTTTAGAAGAGGAGGGAAATGGTGTTGTGAGGGCCTCGCTGAAGGTTCAGAAAAGGGGCTGCTGGAACCTGAGGGCTAAGAGGAAGGGGCAGGGGCAGGGAGGTAGTGTTGGGGCAGAAAACTGGTATGTAAAATTCTAGAGAGAATACACATTCTGGGGGAGGGAATGGATGAAGCCTAGGAGGAAAGAGAAAATTGGACATTCCCTACAAGCTCACTTATGGCCTTAGGAAATTTTATAATCTATTTGGTTTTTCTTAGAAAACAGACATAAGGGAGGGTGATGATGTGGTCATGATTTTCTTTCTTTGTGTGTTAAGATACACATAAGGGTTATTCAAATACATAGGGAAAAACTGAAGCGTTCAAATGAGACGCATATCACCCAGTCCAAGAAAGTGGCCACCTACCATTTCCCCCAGAGTAGAGCTGAGACCAGAGTTTGGGGCTACAGCCACATGTGGGGAGAGAGGAGATAAACCCGGCCAACCCGCATGGGGAAAAGCTCTCGTATCTCGTAATGAATGAGTTAATAGGAAACTGTTTCTATTTTTATACTCATCTGAGCTGAAGGATCATGTGATCTCAAAGATCATTTAAAGTAATCTCTCGTTTTAAAGAAGGCAGAACAGAGTTTCTGAGACAGAAAAAGCAAAGAATCATGGTCAGTCATCGTTACAGAGCCCCCTATGCTTATCTGGCCCAAACTTTTCATTTTACTGATGGGGAACTAAGGCCCATAAGGGAGAAATGATTTGGCCCAGGTGGCAGAGTGGGTGATAGAGAGAGAGGTTCCTGGCTTCCAGTCCAGGTCCTTTTATATTACAACATCTCGAAGTGAGTTGGTTCCTTCAAGAAAGATGTTCTGACCTAGAACGTGGGGCTGAATGGGGCAAGACCCAAGGAGGAGACCGTTACCAAATCTTCCGGGTGACAAGTAGGATTGCTGAGGCCGTCTGGGATCATTCAGTCCCGTCTGGGTAACATTTTTCAACATGCTAACCCCTTTCTTTGGTTTCGGTTTTGGTTTTTGATAAAACACTGAAAGACAACATTTTCTGGTTAAGAGAATAACATTCATTTTCTGTTAAAAAATTGTGCTGTTTTACATAATTATGAAATAATACATGTTTTAACCTTCGGAAAAATCTAGAAAGAAGAAACAAACAAAAAAATTCACTTCTTTGCCTTACAGCCCAAAGATAACCTTTGCTTTCTTTTTGGTGTATTTTATTCTGTGCATTTTGTTAAATGTGAAGTATATGTGTCTACGTAACATTACTGCATTTCCAGGTTGGGATCTTGTTCTGCTTGGTTTTATTTACCCAGCAAAGGAAACATTATACAAAGGAATTCTCTGATGTTCGTAGAAACTTGTCACCTCTCTTTGTGCTCTATTATGGTTTATTATCTGGTTGTGAGGTACAATAGTGCACACGACCTTCGCCTCGACTCTTATTTTTAGCTTTTGGATTCTTTCTGTTTCTTATAATTACAAATAATGATGTTAATGGATATCATCACCTATAATCTTATAATAGCTCTAGTTACCCCTTTATAGCATAAGTTTACTTAAGATTCTCAATGCCTATTTCCTAACAAATCCAGGCTACAAAAGTATCTATTTCAATCCATTGAAACAGGCCAATTTTTAAAGTGAATGGACAATGAGGTTTTTGTTTTAAATAGAAGTTTTTGTAGAGTTAAGACACCATTGGGCACTATCAGTTGGATAAATAATAGTTCTAATAATAATCATTTCTCTACCTACTGTAACTTATATACTAAAACATGAGAAAACTTTAGAGGCTGGGCACAGTTGCTCACGCCTGTCATCCGGTGCAGACATTTCTTTGGGTGGAGGGAGCTTGGCTGTCTGTAATCTGCTAAACTGTCCCATAGGAAAAAACACTGGCTGAAGGTAGGAGATCTTTTCGCATGAAAAGCCCAGACTACATTTATAATTTGGGTGGACAATAATAATAATAAATAAAGGCTGGGAACACACTCAGAACTAACTGATTCTGTGGTCAGAGGTCCCAGAGGTGAAGAGGCAGTGCTTATCTCAGGGCCTGGTAGTCTGAAATTGCTGCAGTAGAACCCAGTGCAGGGACAGAGTCTTAAAATGGTGACTTGCTTACATACACATGTATACACTAAAGTTACTAGGTTACTTTGGGATCCGCACCTGAGCCTTCATGTCATGAGTTTATATTGCTACCATGTACTCTGTAGAAAGAGTAAGCCACTTAAAGAAGTCCCACTCCAAAAAGGGTTTTTTTTGAAATAGAGTTTTACTCTGTTGCCCTCAGTAGAGTGCTGTGGCCTCACAGCTCGGCTTGCAGCAACCTCACACTCTCGGGCTCAAGCAATTCTCTTGCCTCAGCCTCCTGAATAGCTGGGACTAAAGGTGCCCACCAGAACGCAATTATGCCTTTCATTTACCTGTGTGGAGAGACAATGAAGAGAAAGTGTAGCATCTGTGGAGAATGGCGTGCAGGCCAGGGAAAGCTCCCCTGAGGAAGTGGCATGTACGCTGGGTCTCCAAGAAGGAGAAAGGGACTTAGCGGTAACAGCACATACTGGTTGGGAGAAGAAGGGAGAGGACCTGTTCCAGCTGTATTTGACACACGGATTAGAGTAAAGGCCTCCCTGGTGGCAGATATGACTTTGCCTTAGTTATTTTGGTTGTTCAACAGGTGTTTGAGGCTTTTCAAAGGGGAGAGTCCTGGCGATTCCAACAATTTTCATGTCCCACTTTAACTTTTTTTTTGAGACAGAGTCTCCCTTTGGTGCCTGGGGTAGAATTCCATGGTGTCATAGCTCACCACAACCATAAATTCCTGGGCTCAAGCGATCCTCTTGCCTCAGCCTCCCAAGGAGCTGGGACTACAGGTGTGTACCACTACCACCTGGCTCATTTTTCTAATTTTAGTAGAGATGAGGTGGTCCTCTTGCTCAGGCTGGTCTCCAACTTCTGAGCTCAAGCAATCCTCCCACTTTGGCTTCCCAGAGTACTAGGATTATAGGTGTGAGCCACCCCGCCTGGCTCCACTTTAACTTTTAAATAAACTCCAATTTCTTGAAACATTTCTCTT
The DNA here is from genome assembly GCA_963574575.1 of Galagoides demidoff. Classification (NCBI taxonomy): domain Eukaryota; kingdom Metazoa; phylum Chordata; class Mammalia; order Primates; family Galagidae; genus Galagoides; species Galagoides demidoff. Next base: position 12,184 of record CAUYQV010025611.1, on the reverse strand, counting down.
CTTTGTTGGACACTCCCAAATGCTTTCTGCAGTAGACTAGTTTACACGTGGTAAAAGATGGAGAAAGTAAATAATAACATGCCGTGCAATGTCCACTCTGCTGGACACTTGGCTTCTGTGGTCCTCTTTAATCCTCATGTCAACCCTGACAGGTTTCTGCTATTGTCCCCATCACACAGACAAACCAATTCATGCTCAGAGTACTTCACACTTGCCCAGGTTCACTTGGCTAGTAAGTGGTGAAGCCCCAGTCAGAACCCAGTTCTGTCTGACTCACAAGACCCCCTCTTTGTCCTGCACAAGGTTGAGTCTCACAAGAAAACAGCAGTAGGGAAGGCCTGTGTCCTTGGTGCACCTGGGCACGACCCTCCCAGTTCTGGTTGGAGACATTTCACCATGAGTCCAGACTGCCAGGGAATCTTGGATGTGGGACCCCTCCCTTGGCAAAGAGGAAAGCAGCTTTTCCTAGCAGCAGAGACAGGGCGGGAGTAGATAGGGCTTCCAGCCTTGCCCGTTGTCCCAGACATCCTAGGAAGCTCAGACAGGAGTTTCCTCTGGGTGTCCACAGGGCAGAAGAAAGTTCTGGTTTCTATTTTCAGCTTCCCAACTAAGAAGCCTCTTAATGCAGGAGAGGGGTTTCCTTCTTCTCATCCCCCAACCCCTGCCTATTGGACCTGTTTAGCTCCCATCCGTGCCCTTGACCCTAGTGCTACATCATGGGAAATTTTTTTCCCTGAAGCCCCCAGGCTGGTACTCAGAAACTGAGTCACAGGCAGATATGTGTCAGGCACTTCCCTAAATCACAATGATTCTATTAATTGAGCACTTACTGTGTGCTTGGCTATGGCTGGGGTCTCTATGTGTATTATCTCACTCAGACCTCAAAACAGTACAGCAAAGTAGATAATCAAGGCTCAGAACTTGGAATAATCTGTACAAGTTGACAGAGCTGTATATGAGATTTAGGATGTCCTAACTATAAAAAAATTATGAGTTAAGACTTATTGAGAGCTTATTGTTTGCCAAGCATCATGTTCACTGTTTTTTTTTTTTCATGTTATTTCATCACATGTTGTATCAGCACAACTGCCCTGTTGTGTTAGCTTCTTGTCCTCGTTTTATAGACGATGAAACTGTGCCTTGAAGGATTATGGTCACACAGCCAGTAAGTAGCAGAGCTGAGATGCAAACTAGCAAGTTTAAACCCCCTGGCACCTGCCTCTAACCCTTCTGAACATCTTGCTGCAGGAACCTTGCATCTTGCCCCCACACCCCTCCTTTGAGAGTCAGCTTCTTGTTTTGTAGACCTCCTGGAATGGAGCTCTTGGTACGAAGGCCAGGCCCATGGTTAAGCTTCAGCACCTTCTCCCAGACTTCTTTCTTGCCAGCCTTCCACCTAAGCCACTTCCTGGTCCCTGAGGCTGGGGCCTCCCAGTCCCTTGGCCCAGCCTGGTGCCTGTCTGCCTCCTTCATCTTTCCTCCCTTTATTTGTCTGTACAGTCACCAGCTATTCTCCACATCTGTCTTGTAGGGTGACCTGGGCCCTGCTGGCACGACAAAGAGCAAGACAGTTCAGGAAACTCTGTGTGACGGGTTGTCCAGTTTCCCACCCAGACACCTGCCTGCAGTGTGAGGCAGGCAGGAAGGGGTAGGACTCACCTTCTCAGGATGTCAGTTCATTATTTTCCTGTTGGAGCCTTGAAGAGCCCCAGACACAAGGCAGATTTCCAGAACAGTTGCTCCAATGATTTTGCTTCATAACAACAACAGCAACAAAATTGGTTCATAACTGAAATCATTCTAAGTGAGCATGTGTTGGATGTGTGAAGGAGGAAGGGGAAACCACTTTAACATATTCAATCTACTGAAGCTTTCTAAGGTGTGTTAGCCTAGAACATGAATTGTGGTTGTGTTTTAGGCGGCTGCTGATAAACTGGTTCTAGAAGATGTTGAGGAGTTGGTGTGTTGTCCCCCATCTGTGACTTGTTTGCTCTGAGACCTTGGGCAGGCCAGAATTTTCATGGGTTTTTCCTCTTGATATTTAGACTGGATTCCTGTCCAAGTGCTTAGTATAACAAGGCTTTCTAAGGTGTGTCTAAGGACTTGTCTCATGGCCTTCTGGGTGGGGAGTCTTCAAGTGGGAACATGAACACTAGTTAGGACTGAGGCTCGTAGAGACTAAGGAGAGGTTAATTCCAACACCGCATCTCAGCACACAATGGCATACCCAATTGACTGGTATTTATTTGCCATTCTGGAAACCCTACGTAAGTGAGAACATGGCTTCTTAGTAAAGGATGTTAGACCCAACATGTAGGATATTGCCCTAAGGAGGTTAGTAACACTTAAGATATAGGAAGATAATCAAAATAATCTGATGGAATGCAGCCTTCTTAGTAGAGTGTCCATAGCCTTTGTGGACAAGATGGTGGGCTGCTGGCATGGGGATGTACATCAGGGATCAGAATCTATTCTTGACTCAACAGCCAAAATCAATTCAGATCATATCACTTCTCTATATGAAGCCATATGGTGCCTCCCTATTTTACTCAAGTAAAAACTAAGTCTTCCCAAAGGCCCCATGTGCTTTGTCCACTCCCATCACCTCTCTGACCCTGCCACCACCTGTACTTTCCCTTACTCACACCCTCCGGACTCCTTGCTGTCTCTTGCACAAGCTGGGCACCCTCCTACCTTGCAGCCTTTGTCAGTGGCTATTCCTTTGGCCAAGAGCACCCCTCTCTGTTCATCCTTGTGCCTCACTCTTCACTTCTTCAAGTGCTCGTCCAAGTGTCATGTTCTCAATGAGCCCCATGCTGACCACCATGCCACAGCACCCCGGCACCCCAATGCCCACTTACCTTTTACTTTTCTCTTCCTTCCGTAATACTGATCAACTTGGCACACACTGGTTGTACTATTTATCCTCAGACAGTCCCTACTCTTCTTGAATGTGTATCTCTTTTGTTATTGATGTTCTAAGTTCCACTGTACCTCATTCTTTCCTGCCCAATCATAGGTACTCAACATCTACAAATAAGTAGTTGCTGAGTGAGTGAATTTAACGTAGTGCATGCTGTGTGACTAGATACTGTGCTAGGCCAGGGGTCAGGAGAGAGGTGAACCTGGCCCCAGCTGTACCAAGTGCATGTCTTATGGATGAGTGGCCAGACATGTAGAAGCCTAGTAAGGACTCATGGAGACATAGCAAATAAGGAGGACTGACAGAGTTTCCTAGGAGAGGCGACACCAAGGGTGAGACATGAAGGTTCCAGAAGGTCTTACCCAGGTACAAGAAGGAGGGAGGACCACTAACAGACATGGGAGAGAGGAAAGTTTTTCTGGCATACAGAACAGTCTGTGCAAAGGTTCAGATATCAGGGAGAGTATTAAGGAAATTACAATTCCCCAAGTATGGCCAGAGCACAGTGAGGGGAGGAAAAAATCTGAGCCTTGAGGGGTAAGCAAGCTGTTTATGACCCAAGCCAGAGAGTATGAACTTTATGCACAGAGAAATGGCGGTGCCCAAAGAGGATTGAAACACTTGAGCCAGTCTAGGGGATTCTAGAAAGCTTCCCGAAAGAGGGGCTTTGTCTGCTTAACTAGAGGATGAGAAAGAGATAGCAGGCAGATGGCTAAGCAGACTGGACAAACTCTGTCACGTGCAACAATCACTGGCTTTCTGGAGCATTATGATTCTCACCACCACCCCCATTTGAAGTACAGCCTTCAGTTTTTCATGTGGATGATGTACATACTCGTGCTAGCTTGTTCCTATGATGGAATCTGACCCTTATGTCCCCAGAAGTTATCATCCCCGTCACCACTATCAACCTTATCATCAAGACCAGCAGCAGCATCAGTGTCACCATCACCACCACCACCACCATCTTCAAATTTTTTGACCACACGTCCACTGTGCTAAGTGCTTTACTTCAATTTTATAATTTATCCAAAATTCTTCAGTGTGGTAGGATTGTCGTCATCTCCATTTTACAGATAGAGAAACTGAAGCCCAGAAAAGGGAAGTAACTTGCCTAATAGACTAAGTCACAACAGGGCGAGGACTCAAGCCAAGGCCTTTTCTTACATAGCCAGGACTTTCCTCCAATCCATCTACATTTTCTCCACTGTATCCTGCCTCTATCCACAGGACCACTTTATCTGCCTTTAAACAAGACTTTTGTTTAAAGACTCTGTGTCCTGTTTGTCCTCCTTTCTCTGAGGAACATACAAAGGAACTCTCACACCTGACATCACACCTGCATCTACTTGGTCTCATTAACTCTTTCCCCCAACGCTATGAAGACCTGAGACTCAGCAGGTGATGGGACATCCCCAAGGTTCCGTAGCCAGCAGGTGGCAGAGCCAAGGCTTTCTGACCATCAGCATGGCCAACTTCTAGTTTCCCCACCACTACCTCCACTCTTTGCTTGTGACCTCCCTGTAGAGTTAGACCCAGCCCCTGCTTGTCTCCCAGCCCCAGGCCCTAGACCTGAAACCCAGGCCTTGTGGTATACCTGCCTGAGCCATGTCCCCTGAAGCACTCAGCACTCATGGTTGGAATTGCCAACCTGGGCAACTCAGTCAAGGGGGAAAACCTCTGTGCCTGAACACCACTGGAGAAAAAGAGGAGAGAATCCTGGCCCTTGGGCATTGACCTGGCTTCTTAACCGAATCCCAGAGAGGATGGGTGAGCCTCTTATGGGACAGCCTGGCCACAAGATACTGGGAATCCCCAAATGTAAACTGGTCAACTTGGAGTTTATCCTGTGGATAGTAGGTTTTCCTGGGCAGCCATCTGGGGGAGAAGGTGGGAAGCTATTTAGAGAGTTGGGGAATCTGAGCATCAGGCTCAGAGCTCTGATTTTATCAGGATGTGGTTTCTCTCTCCATGCCTCTGTTTCTTCCTTTGCAAAGAGAGGACAGTGACTGTTGCCCATCCTTCCTGCTGGGGGCTGGGGCTAAGGAGTGGTTACAACCACGGAGGCATGTCCCAGGCTACCTACTGGCCTAGTGACTCACCTCTATGCGTCTTAGTTTCCTCTAAGATGTAAAATAGGGATAGTAAGAACAGCTGCCTTATTAGGGTTGCTGGAAAGAGTGAGATAATGCACATTGCGTTTTAGATTGGTGCCAGGCACATCATAAGAGGTAAAAGCAACTGGCTGTTAAAAAGACAAAACAGCAGTCAGTCTTGCCAGGTTGGGAAGAAAATGCCTTCTTTTGACTCGCACTTGCTGAAAAACTCAATGACTACAGTGGGGTTCACAGTCGTGCATCATGGACTTACTGACTGGTGCTGGATGAGTCTGGGGTGAGGTTGTTTGGCTTTAATTGTGAAGCCTCCTCTGCAAGTTGGGTGTCTCATACTGGTAGCCTCACAAGGCTGTGAAGAGTCAACGAGCTGGCACATACAAATTATCCAGCTTGTGCAAAGCTCTGGGGAATGACTTCCCTGTGTGCACAGTAAACACACTGGTTGAACCTGCATGGACAGGCTGTCTCCAAAATACTTCTGTGTGGTAGGACAGAGCCCACCTGAGTCTTTTTCAGGTAAGACCTAGGAATACTTGGGAATTTGTATTGTTCTCTTTTCAACTTTAGATCTGTGATCAGTGAGGAAGCTTGTGATAAGAGGAGACCCTAAGGCAGGCTTTGAACGGGCACAGGGGCAATAGGAAGGAACAGGATGCTGTGTACCTGCACGGGGCATTCTGAGAGCTGGCTTACAGATGACAGGATTTCATTGACTCTTAACTAAAATGCTTTGAAGTCTTGATAAAGGCATTATCTTGCAGATGGGGAAAGTGAGGTCTACAGGGTGCCAAGGACTTGCTGGAAGTCGTGCAGTCCTTGTGTGGCACCCACAACTGACTCCCAAACTTCTAGTGAGCTCACAATAAATTCAGCTGCACTGACAAGCATGTGGCAGGGACAGGGAGGCTCTGGGTCTGCTCCTGAGATCAAACCTTCTACACTGTGTGTTCTGATTAGATTTCCTTCTGTCTGGAACACTGTTTCCAGACATGTTTATTTGGGAAGTGCTGGAACTGCCTGGACTAGCTTGGGGAGGGAAGAGAATGTTGACACCCTTCCAGCACAGCCAGAGCGGGTGGACCAGCCTGAGATGCTCGCTGGTGGCACAGCCCTGCCAGCTGTTAATTTTGGAGAAGCTAATGGAACCAGAGGGGACAGAAAGGGGATCATGAAAGATGGGTTTTATGGACAATGTCTACATTTCTAATTCCCTTCTGGCCAGAGCTCTGCCTTCTACCTTTGAAGAGTTATTAGCCAGATGGGAAGTGAGAAGCCATGAAGACCAACTCTTATAGATATAGATATAGATATAGATATAGATATAGATATGGAAACTGAAGCCCAGAGAAGGGAAGTAACTTGTATAAAGTCACCCAGCAAGTGAGTGCAAGAGCAGAGGATTCCTGACTTATACTCTGCCTGCATGTCCATTGTTCTTACTTATCCATTCCTGGGTCTTTAGGGGGCCTATTCTGTGGTACATGAAGATTCCATTCAACAACAAACATGGCCCCTGTCAGACCAAGCTGACACACAGGTGAAGAAGTAATTCAGTACAGTACAAGTATAAAAATAGGATGCCATGATGTAGTATGGAACTGATGGTGCTGACTTTGGCCAGGCCGATGAGACAAGAGGTGATGTTTGAGTTAAGACCTGAAGAATGAAAAGGAGAAGGCCAGGAAAGAGCAGTCAGAGTGGAAGAACATGAATGGCTAAAGGCTTTAAAAGTAGGAAAACACTTGGAGTATATGAGGAACCAATAAACAAACAAGCCACAGGGAGCAAGGGGAAGAAGACAGCCAGGTGAGGTCTGAGAATTGTGTAGACATCAGATCATGAGTGGCCTTGAACATGCGGTAAGGTCATTGGATTCTATTCTAAGAGATAGAATTTGTTGCACATTTACCTGTGTGAGGTGTGACAGGAAGCACAAAAGATAAAACAGACATGAAATGGTCCCTAATGGGTCTTAGAGCTCAATGGGAAAGAATTGCAGAGGGAATTACAGAGAAGACATTAGAGGTAACTGGATCATTCTAACGACAGCATGTGGGCAAAGGAAGGAGAGGGGGCTGGATGATGGGATGGGGGAGCTCAGGACAGGAAGGTCGGCCAAGTCGCGGAGGTGGGAGAAAGGAGACAAGAGGCAGGAATGATGGTGAAATGTGAGTCAGTGAGAAATTTGATTCAGCACGTACATATTCAACACTGAGCCATCTCGCAGGTGATGGGCCATGTGCTGGCCTCTTGTATGTCCTCATAACCATATGAAATACAGTATATTTTTAGAATCCTCCTTTTATAGATACAGAAACGCAGGGTCATGACAGTGAAAGGCTTTTCTCTAAATCATTCCACAAGTATGTAGCAAGTGAGCACCCCTGTTCAGACCTTCTGACTCCCATGATGGTCCGTAGGTCCTCTCCACACTCTACCTCAGGGGTGGGCTTTTGACACAGCTCTGCCCTCAGTTGTCCCATTTGGACTGGAGGCGTTTCTCTCCATGTCTCTTCTATATCCAACATTCTGTGCTTTTCTTAAAGGTTAAAAGGTAGTTGTGGTTGTAAAAAGTAAAATTCTGAATTCTATACGGAATGTTCTAGATTTATTCCACAAAGTCATTGAGGTTGGAAACAAAATGTCTTGAACAGAGAACAGGAAGTAGTTGTAAGCAGGAAGAGGGGTACTACCTGGGAAAAGGAACTGTGGAAATGCTCACCACAGCATCCAGCACCGATGAATGAAAATTGAGAGGAGAAATAAAGAGACGCCTTAGCCACAAATACAAAGAAAGAGTCAGAGTGAGATGGAAAAATGAAAAGCAGCTCTATGGCTTAGGTCCTGCCTAAACAAGAATGAACAGGATTGACCTGGTCCCTACCTCACTGGCCACAGAATTGGTGGAAGGATAGAATCAATCAATCAATAAACAAACAATAAATAAATGAGAGAGACAGTGTGTGTGCATAAAAATTGAGCACTTAGCACATGTCAAGCCCTGTGCTGGGTGTTTTTCATGAGTTATTTCATTCTTCATTGTTCATCACAAGCTCAGGAGGTGTGTATGCTTTAATTATTCCCATTTAATAAATGGATTCATTAAGGCTTGAGGAAATTGTCATGTGCTCAAGGTCACCCCTCAAGTAGGTGAGAGAGCTGGGGTTTATACTTAGGTCTTTTCTTTCTGATATTAGATCTTACATTTTAATTCATTGCACTATTTCAGGACTGAGAGACATTGGGAGGGATAGTGGGAAGGAGGAAAGGGGGAAGGGAGGGAGGAAGGGAAGAAGGGGAAAGAGACAGAGAAAAAAGAAGAGCTAGACAGTGAGACTGACGCTGCAAGTACATGAGAGAGGGATAAAAACAAAGATGCTTCCGGAGACTATGTGAGTACTTGGAGACCCTGCCCAGGCAGGAGGCGAATGAGGTCATTAGATCCATCTGCGCAGATGGGAGACCCTCTGGGGAAAGTGATATGCAAATGTCATGATGCAATGAGGTGAAATCCACTTGTGTTAGTTCAGGCTGGCACTCAAGCAGGGACTGTGCTGTGCTCTTTGGAAAGATAGATCATCTGCTGGATGGGGAAGACACTTGCTCTGTCGGGCTCTTCCTGTCTGTTTCTAGCAAGGAAAGCCAGCCCAAGGACACAGAGTGCATGAAAGGATGGACTGAGAACCTTGCCTCTGGTCCTCTTACTTTTTCTTATAGTAAAATTTGCTTCTGAGGTCCTTTCAGAGTTTGTGCAAAACCTCTTTGTGAGCTATTTCCTACTCAGGATTTCCAGCCTCCCAGAAGGCGGTCTGAGATAGTGCTTTGGTTTTCATCATCGCCTCCCCAAATCAAAATTACCCATTTGCACAGAGTTATGTTTTCTTAAGAGACACCTCCACATCCTTTATTTCACCTGATCATCACAACCATCCTCTATGTTAGGTATTCCATTGTACAGTTATATTAACTGACTTTGATATCGTGCATTACCACTTTCCCACTGTGATTTTACTCAGCCCTTCTCTAGCGCACACAATGGGTCTTCCAGTACATCAGGTCTACAAACAGGAACCTGAGGCTCAGAGAGAAGTAAGAGAAGCTCTTACTTTAAGTGACATATGTCACTTCCTGCTTTGGGCAAATGCTTCTCCCTTTCTGAACCTCAGTTTCCCCATCAATAAAAGGGTGGTGGTTGTAATATCTATTTTACAGACTCATCAAAAAGATTCGGTGTTTTCCTGTTTGGAAAGTGTTCAGTATATTGCACTGACCTATGGCAATGACGAAGATATAGCAAATGCTTCTAGAAGTGGAAAACTTCTATGATAATGACCCTGATGCTCCTGATAAAAGTTTTCACAGTGATAGTAAGAAGCAGAGCTATGACTTGAACTTGGATCCTCTGCTCCCACAGTCTGATGATTGTACCCGTGCCCTGTTTTGCTTCTCTGACCAAACCACCTGGTTCATTCCTTCACTCTTTCTCTTTTCAGGTCACTCCCTTCCCAATGTCTTGTGACCTACAAGGTGACTGTGCTTGTCGGGACCCTCAGGCCCAAGAACATAGCCGGAAAGACCTCCGGGGATACAGCCATGGCTAAGGAAAGACAAGGAGTTGTCAAAGAATTCCCAACGCCAGGACCCGCATCCCTTTGGTATTGATTTCACAGTCCGCTGCTCAACAGAATGGCCTCTCCACACCAGGGATCCTTAGCACCCAACCGGTCTGCCTTTAATTTTACCCAGGAAGGACTCACAGTGGGGGCAAATGAACCAAGTCTTGCTATGTTGAATGATGGAATAGAATCCCATCCCAAAGTCTGAGATGGATTGCATAGACAGTGTGCAGTCCCAGAGCCTCCTAAAACTCTAACCATTTCTCACACAACCACAGCAAGAAACGTATTCCATATCTAGGAGTGTGCACATCTGTGGTTAGTACACATGCATGCATACACACCCATACAAACATCTGTGCTAGGGAAGTTCTAGAGATTGAGTAGCGAGAAAAGAGAACAAACTCAATCTTTCTATTTCCAAGAAGATCCTATCCTTGGGAGAATGAGAGTTTCAGCAACTGCTAAGACTAAGCAAGCGTTGAGATATCAAGATAGCTCAACCCTGAGGCTCATAATCTGTAGGGCTTGCACATTTGTGCAGTCCTTTGGGATCAGAAGTAAATTGGACTGTGATCATCTACCTTCTAGGGAACTAGGACCAGGAAGAGGTAAAGATTCCAAGGTATGCAAAGCCCCCAGTTCTTCCGCTGCCATATGGATTTTACCCCAACTCCATGGTTCGAGGCCCAGCTGGAAATGGCTTAGGATTGCAATGTTAAGGTATTATACCAGCCCCCTGCTTGAGGCTTGAGGTCATAATATTCCTCTAGGACCCACCTGTTTTCCAAATCTTGCCTTGGGACCACATTTGCTGCTACTTTTCCTGCTGCTCTATCCTATACATTGAGTAACCCAAGATGGTAGAATTAGGATAGGAAAAACCCCACACAACCAAACAGTCTGCCTTAAAAGTGACCCACATTTTCCCACAGCTCCTCACTTCCTAGTCCTTCTGCAAAAGAAAAGTCCTCATGGCCTCAGTGGTGAGAATTGAAGTCCTCTATGGGTGGGCCTCTCATCCTGGAAGGGAGTTGAGGGACTTCAGATGCTGGAACCCTCACTGAGAGTCCAGAATGTCTATGCCAGTGTTAGATTTTGTAACCAAGTGGAACAGTGTTAAATTCTATGATGTTGGAGTCATCCAGAGACAATCAAAACTGCCAGGACTCTTTCATTATTACCCTTATCCTAGTCTTCTTAGCCCTACTGGCTAGAGTAGGCTTCGGTCCTGAGAACCTTACTGTTGGTCTGAGTAGATAAAATTCTGGGACAGAGAGTTATTAATATTTTGGATAAGATCAATAAGACTGTTTTCTAGAGGTCCATCAGAGGGAAGCCAAAGAGTTCCAACCTCAGTACCCAACAAGTCAGACTGTCATCATGTGTTTCATATGGTTTTCCACCTACCCAAACTTCCTTCCACACCTTTGACTGGGCAGCTCTTCCCTCTCTCTCATATTCAGCCTCCAAGACTAAGTAGGAGATCACTTTCATCACATGGCATCCCCGCTTCTTTTGGGGTCTCTCTGCCTCTTTTTAGTCCATTATCTTTCCACTTCCTTTGAATTCACATGGGAAGAGATTAATACAGGGTAAGGTGGAAAGAAAGGTTAATTGCAACGTATTTTCTGAAGCCTAGAAATAGGAAGGTCTAGATTAGTCATATCCGGTAAAGATTACTGTGCATCCACTCATCTCACATCTACTGAAGACAACCATTCCAAACAAAGTCTAGCATAGGAATGGCACATGTGCAGCTCCTGATTCTTGCATCCAATGCAGGCATCGTTAATGCATCACAGCCCTTCTTGCTATTGGGACCAAAAATAACTTCAGAAACCATTTTACTGTATCATGCTCAACAGCAATTACCTGGTGATCAAACCCACATGAGAATATATCTATTGGTTTAAGAAACCATCTGTGGTTTAAGAAACACATCAAGGTGCTATTTGCATGGGGCCAGTGAAGAAGGATACAGTGGTTAGATAGTGTACATGGCCTGCCCCATATTACACACTCTGAGTTTGAATTCCAGAAGGGAGAGGCTGCCACCATTGTCCATGCCAGGCTCCAATCCTTTATGTTTCTTCCTTACAAAACCATTTTTATGTCCAGGGCATTATTTTTCTGTAATCGTGACAGCCAATCCTTAGGAAAAATAGCATTAGGAGAATTCATCCTATTTTGTACCCCTCTCCTGTGTTGGAGAACTCCTGCCAACTCTGCAGGCCTTTCCCTGCCCTACCTGAGTTATCAACCTGTGTGGTGTTAGCTTAGAAGGTACAAGCTAAGAAAGGTAACAGTGTCCCTTCTCCCAGTTGCTTAAGTACACTCATAAGTAATACAAAAAACTTTGAAGACATAAAGATGAAATTACTAATGATGAGCTTATAGGAACTCCAAAAAGATAAAAACAAAAACCTTACCAGCTTCCCTTTAAGTCAATCCTCATCCTCTTTCTACCTTCACTATCACTGTCATCTAGCTCTATACTCTCCAGCTAAGCAAAGATTCCTGGAGGC
>CAUYQV010025606.1:0-34096 GCA_963574575.1 Galagoides demidoff | reverse complement strand
AGGCGGGGGCACAGTGGGCAGGCGGGGGCACAGTGGGCAGGCGGGTGCACAGTGGGCAGGTGGGTGCACAGTGGGCAGGCGGGGGCACAGTGGGCAGGCGGGGGCACAGTGGGGAGGTGGGTGCACAGCGGGCAGGCGGGGGCACAGCGGGCAGGCGGGTGCACAGCGGGCAGGCGGGTGCACAGTGGGCAGGTGGGTGCACAGTGGGCAGGCGGGGGCACAGTGGGCAGGCGGGGGCACAGCGGGGAGGTGGGTGCACAGCGGGCAGGCGGGGGCACAGCGGGCAGGCGGGTGCACAGCGGGCAGGTGGGTGCACAGCAGGTGCTGCTCACAATTCTGTGTCAGAAAATCTGGTGTCTGGTGAGGGTCTGGTTTCTCATAGAGGGTACCTTCTATGTGTCCTCACAGGGGGCCAGGTGCTCTCCGGAGCCCCTTTTATAAGGCACTAATTCCATTCATGACCTCACTACCTCCTGAGGCCCCGCCTTTGCTAAATACTCATTTCCGAGCTTGTTCAGCTAAGACTATTACAACCCTCCCCAAGCTAAATAGGATCATTATCTCGTCATTTCATGTATGCAGTTTCAAAATAAGAATTCTGCATGGACATAAATGCTACTCCAGTGCAGGATCTAATAGTGGCAGAATGTCAGTGCGGAGAGGTGGCTTCTTTCCACCCTGAGGGGACACAGCTGGCCTCACACAGAGGCCAGTAGAGCTCTGGTTTGGCTGCAAATAGCCGAGTGGTCCTGGCCCAGCGTCTGTCTCAATGCTTTCAGAAAGTGAGAGGCTGGTCTGCACTCTGCCTTCCCTTCCTTTTAAAACCTTGATTCTAAAATTTACTCCTGTCTCTTTCTACTTTTCTAAGAGAACTGACAGCGATGGGTGGGACAAGACTAGGCGTGTGGCTGTGATGCCACATTCAGGTGTCATATTCCCCGAGAGCTCTGGGGAAGCCGGTCCCAGCATAGGCAGGAACTTGAATTAAGTCGCTCACTCCTCAGAAGTAGATAAAGAAACGTTTCTTTTCTCACCTAAGACTGAAGCTAGAGACAGGAGATGTCTTTGAAGATATATCTGAACTCAACAGAGACTTCCATCTCAGATCCAAAGTCTGATTGTTCTGACACTTTCCCCCAGAGATGTCTGCCTACAGATTTGCGGACCTGGGCTCTTCCCGACAAACACATCCCTGCAGAACTTACCACCACAGGGGCAGAAGAGCACCATGACAATAGGAGGCACCAGACGCCTGCTGAGGTCACCAGAAGCAGCACCTGCCCCCACAGAGCTCACCGTCTGGCCAGCAGGAAGCCAGGATTAGAATTCCAACCCCAGTCACTTGAGTTTTCATCTCAGGAAAATCCAGACTCTCACAAGAGACTCTCAGCATAAAATCAGTGAAAATTGTGGTTAAAATTTTATGGTAAATAATGAAGATCCATTATTTGCTTTGCACTTCATGTCAAAAACAAAACTACAACTTATTGATTGATGTATGAGGACTGACGACCAAGTTCATGGAGTTGCCACCAGGTCCTTATGTTGGCAGCACAGAACAAACAACTCAGTAAGGTTTCATGGCCTTGGTGAATCTCTCACAGCTGTGTGGCCGCATCTCACAGAATGAGGTCATGATTGTTGTTGCATAGTGAGAATGTTGGAGCTTAAATTAGAGCAATGAACAAACATTACATTTCTTGTTAAACTTGGCAAGAGTGGAAGTGAAACCATGTACGTTACTCCAAGTTTCGGGGACAATGCCATGAAGAAAACTCCAGGGCACGAATAGATTGTTACTCTGAGGGGAGAGAAAGCGTCACTGAGGAAGCAGAGTCAGGGTGGCCAGTAATGAGCAGAACTGATGAAAACATGGGGAAAAATCATTGAATTTCGAGTCAAAATCATTGGATGACTGTGAGTAGCCTAGCAGACCAAATAAACATCAATAGCAAGTCAGGAAAATCTTAATTGAAAATCTTGTCCAACAACTCATGGCTCTTGCATCACGACAATGCACCAGCTCACGCAGCACTGTCTGTGAGGGAGTTTTTAGCCAGCAAACAAAGAACTGTTTTTCGGAACACTCTTCCTACTCACTGGATCTGGTCCCCACTGACTTTTTTCTTTGCCCAAAGACAAAGGAAATATTGAAAGAAAGATATTTTGATAACATTTAGGACATCAAAGGTAATGTGATGATAGTTCTGACGGCTATCCCAGAAAGAGTTCAGAATTGCTTTGGAGCTGCTGGGGTCAGTGCAGTGTCCCCAGGGTCTTTGAAGGTGACTGTAGTGACATCAGCAGTGAGGTGGGCAGCACTTCTAGGATGACGTCATGAAGTTAACTGTCAGACCTCATGGTTTATGTTTAATACTATTTTAGCTTTAACTCCAAATAAATGCTAATTTTTAGAGTGACAAATGATTCAAGCCGTGGTTGTTTCTTTCATTGGATGAGACATCTGCTAATAGCGTGGCAGCCGACAGGCTGTTTCCTTTACGCCTGCCTTTCAGAGCCTTCATGTAAAGAGTGGTGTTTTGCAAAAACCAGTATAGAATTTCATTACTACCCCAAAGATGTACTCTTAATCACTTATTGATTCAATAAGTCTCTTCTGATGAACATACACTACCGTGGGCGACATTGATTTTTGCCTCTTCGGTGGTTATCTGGTTGAAGCTCATCTCCTTGTTGATAGTTACGATGGTGATTCCTGCCGTTTCCAGAGGCTCGTTCTTCTCCGGGAAATCCCGTGTGTTTGCATTATTTGCATTTTCATAGTGCAGTCAACTGGCGTTGCATTTGGGCTTTATTATAGGACGCAACACGAGATAATCAGCTAAGACCGAACGCAGAAGACCTGCGTGTACGAGGCCGAGATGATCCTGGCGATGAGCAGAGAGGCAGGTTTGGGAACGTAGGCCAGGCGTGGTCAGCACACAAGCACCTTTCTCCCCCGTGCTATCCCATAACTAGGATGACACAGACAGGCCTCCCCCCAGCGCTATGGCAAGTGGTCTCCAAAGACGACACAGTTAATCCTTCTTCCTCTGTGTGTGCAGGTGAACTGGCCGGTGACTGCTGTGACCCACATAATGCAGCAGAGGCGATATCCCCACAGTTCTAAAGCTGGGCCACAGGAGCCTTCTACCTCCTGCACAGGACTTCTGGAATGCCCCATTTGGGACACCCCCACTTGGAACCCAGTCTGCATGTTGTGAGATGCTGGAACCACGGTCCTGGCCCATTTCCAGGCTGACAACCAGCCCCTAGCGCCAGCCACACACAGCATGTGTACACCAGCTTGGACACCCAGACTCGTCACAGCGCGGGATGACTCCCGCCTCAGCTCCCATCTGTGCGCAAGTGCGTGAGACCCTCTAAGTACAAACAGGCTGGTGTGGCCCAGCAACCTGCAGAACCAAGAGATGGCAAAGAGCATCACCTCAGCCTTGGAGCTTCAGAGAGGTTTGTGATGCAGCTTTAGACAACCGAGGTGCGTATCTCAACACTTCCGGGGTCCCCGTTTCTAAGACAGGCCTGCATCTTCACGTAACATGACTTCTAGCATTGAGAGTGTTTTGATCATTTTGACACAAAGTCAAACTATTTTTCAGTTAAGAGACGAGTGTTTTAAAAGTTAAAGGCACAGTCAGAACAGTCAAGACCGAAGCCGTGCACCTGGTGGGGAGAAAAAATGGAGGACGTGTGGTGATGTTTAACCCGATGAGTTTTCATCCTGTAATAGTAATAGAATTTTCTCATTTTGATGTTTTGTGAGTCAAGTCTTTTCACTAATTTTACTATTTGTTTGGGGCATTAACAACGAATTGGGCATCTTCCATCAGGTTTCTGGGGGATGTTCTTGGTTCCATTAGAGGGTGGAATTTTTTTTTTTTTTATTGAATGGTAACTATGTACATTAAAGCACTTCTGTGGGGGGTGGAATTTGTTTTTGCCAAGCCGGCATTTCTGGACAGTGGGGGGCGTCTTCTGTGGGAAGCTGGCATCAGCGTCCTGTCACTACAGGATTGCAAAGTTTTCCTAAGTATCTTTGAAGCCTAGAATATCCTTTTTCATGTTTAATGTTTTCAGGGCATCTTTCTCTCCCTTATCTACTCCAATAAAGTTCTGACACTCAAATAAATTTTGCATAAGCAGAGATCTTCAACTTCCACAGTGAAGGACGCTGGGCAACCAATTATACCCACGTGCCATTTTGCACTTTTACAAACCCCTGATAAAAGAGAGAAAGTCTTGAAGTAAGTACTTCACACATAAAATATTTCCTTTATAGCAAAATGTGTCCAATTGATTTATGAGGTGGTCTCAAGGAGAACAAAACATACACCGTAAAACCGAAACTTACAGAGAGGCTTCTTGGCTTTTGCAGGAGAAACACTCAGATTGCCTGGGTGTGGGTTTTCAGAGCTTCTAACATGAATTCTTCTCACAAGCTGTATTTTCATACTGGCATGTTTGTTTATTTGTATGATAGTATACAATGAAAAAAAAAACAAATAGTAAACTTTCTCAAGATGTTTGGGCTTGAATTCAAAGCATTATGGGAAAAACGTGATCGTTAATTAGGGAACCTCGAAGCACATTTTGCCGTGTCTGGGACAGTGAGATCAGAACCACAGCAGAGACTAGCTCAGGCTGACGGATCGTCACCCGCAGGCCAAATCTGGCCGTGGCAACTGTGAGAACGAAATGTCCCTGGACTCCAGACCATTCACACAAGGGTTGCCCACGGCTGCTTTTGTGCTAAGTCGGGGGGCTGAGTGCTAAGTAGCCATATGGGTGTTTGGTCCACAGGGTTGTGACACCTGCTTTTGGGCCCTTCATGGAAAATGTCTGCTGGTTCCTGGACACACTGGATCAGGCCCGATCTCTCCAGAATCATCAGTGACTCCCCTTTTCCAATGGGACAACTGGAGTCCCAAGGAAATCCCCACGGTCCTGTGGGGTGTGCAGACAGCACGGGTGCTGGACACAAGGCCATCGTGAAGGGCCTGGTGACCGAGTTCCTTTTACACAGAGTGTGACACACTCACACTTCACAATGGGTCCCCCAGGCACACGGTGTCTGGGAGGAAAATTCTCTCATTTCCTGCTTACCTGAACACACAAAAGATCCTTTTTCTTTCTTTGTAGCTCACTGAAGCCTCAGATGTTAAGAGTAGTTAGAACTACAGGCACTGGCCACAACGCCTGGCTAGTTTTTCTATTTGTAGTAGAGACAGGGTCTCACTCTTGCTCAGGCTGGCCTCAAACTCCTGAGCTCATGGGATCCTCCCCCCTCGGCCTCCCACAGTGCTGGGATTATAGGTGGCAGCCACCAGGCCTGGCCTGAAGGCCTATTTTTAAAAGTTAGCTAGACCGGCATTGTCTCTCCCTGTGGGGATGGTCGCTTGCTGAATTCTGATACAGCTGCTCTCAGGACGGCGTGACTGAGCCTTGACACCCCACTTGGCAGTCAGTGCCCGGCACAGGCTCGCTGTGCAGTGGGGAGGGGAGCAAGGCATTCTGGCTTGCCACGGTCTCCCGTGGCTTCATCACAGGGAGGCGGAAGATGGGCTGCTATTTCCTCGGCTAAATGCTATCATTTTAAATACCGTTACAAAGAAAACAGGGATCTTGCCAGAGGAAAATAACACACACCATAAAGGAAAAAAAAGTACATCAAAGCAAATAAACAGGCTTCTTCCACAGGCCCAGGGCCCCTGGAAGAGCTGAGCCTCTGAGCAGTTCAGGGACAGCAGGACACAGACACGGAGGCGCCACGCAGGGCGGGGGCTCTGGGCCCTCTACGCTGGGGCTCCAGTCCTCTCCCAGCCCTGTGGGTGTCTGAGCTTCCCGCAGCAGAG
Source organism: Galagoides demidoff (assembly GCA_963574575.1). Taxonomy (NCBI): domain Eukaryota; kingdom Metazoa; phylum Chordata; class Mammalia; order Primates; family Galagidae; genus Galagoides; species Galagoides demidoff. The sequence goes on along the minus strand of CAUYQV010025606.1, from coordinate 28,223 downwards.
CAGACTGGGGCTGGTGTCACCGCCCTGCTGTCCTATAATAAAGAACTTGGTCTTTGTCCTTGGTACCTGGCATGGCGCATCTAAAGACACTTAGGATTTCCTGAGAGCGGGCAGCATCTTTGCTACACTAACAAGGCGACTCACTGCAGGTCTCTGGGTAGTTCTGGGATGGGAGCTGTTCAGCAGAGAGACAACCACGTGACCTGCAAGTGTGGACTCCAAGCACACGGCTGGTGCCTTAATTAATCATATCTACAAAATACACAGTCAAACCCCGACACTGAAGCCAGCGGAGCCACCTGGTTGGTGAACAGACGCTATTCAGGGAAGGGACGCACTGACTTCACCCCCAGAGGGACGACACTCTGCCCTCCCTGCCTGCTGGCACCCTGTGTGTCCTTTGTAAGAAAACTGTAGTCTCGAGTAGCTTTCCAGAGCTCTGTGAGTGGTTCTAGTGAATTATCCAGCAGCCTCAGGGGGTTAAGGACCTCCAGAATTTGTAACCAGTTGCTCAGAAGTGTGATGACCACAGGACCCCCGAGGCCGTGGTTGACGTTTGAATTGGCTGGTCTCTGGGAGGCATCTGTCCTTAACCTGACTCCTCCCCCTGCAGGAGCTGGGCTGGAGCACAGCTAGGCTAATTCAACTCCTCTTCAATTCCTCCAACATTTGGAAGTGAGTCCAGCCCAGCTCCTGCAGGGGGAGGAGTCAGGGAGTGGCTGTGGACCCACAGGGGGTGGGAAGGCCGGGCTGGCGAGAGAGACAAGGTGAGGCACAGGGGTGGCATGCAGCAGGGGCCAGGATGCCCTGACCTGGTGGAGGACAGCAGTGGAGGCTCCTCTGAGGACGTGCCTTGTGAGCAGGGTCTGAAGGGGGGAATGACTAACCAGGCTGGAGAAGAGCGGCCAGGAAGAAGGGACAGCACGTGCCAAGGCCCTGGGGTGGACTGGGAAGAGGCAAGCAGGGCCAGAGTGGAGTGAGGGATGCAGGCAGGCCCCTGTCACGCTGCTGTCACAGGCCATGAGGACGGCTGTCCCCACAGCCTTGGGAGCCCCTCACCAGCTGAGGCTGCAGCACCTTCCCGATACCCAAATCGGGACCTGGTGCTCTCACCCCCAATGTAATAAAACTCGTGGCTTCTGTGGCCCATCCTGTGACTAACTGGAAAGCTTAGGGCTTCACCTGCCTCTCCTGAGATCCCACAAACCCTGACCTCCAGCTCTGCTGCCTAGACCCCTGGGTGAAAGGTTCTGGAAGAAAAGAGGCAAGAAAGCCATTGTTCATGGGGAGTGGAAAGCTGGCTGGGGCCAGGAGAGCCAATGGGGAGTGGAAAGGCCGGGCTGGTGAGGCCAGACCACAGGTGAGGCCAGGGGAGCCCACAGTGGGTAGAAAGGCCAAGCTAGCTGGGGCCGGACCACAGGTGAGACTAGGGGTGCCTGTAGGGGGTGGAAAGGCCAGGCTGGCTGGGGCTGGACCACAGGTGATGCCAGGGGTGCCTACGGGGGGTGGAAAGGCCGGGCTGGCGGGGCCAGACCACAAGTGAGGCCAGGAGAGCCCCCAGGGAGGGCCCTTCTGTACCTAGCTATCCAAGATTCCTCTAACATTTGGAGGTGAGCCCAGCCCAGCTCCTGTAGGGGGAGGAGTCAGGGAGTGGCTGTGTGTATAAGCTCAGCCGGGCACCCATGGCCAGCCAGCCCTAACCTTGTTCTCTGCCCCTTGGGCCTCAGTTTTCTGTACAATGGGCGCATCATTCCAAGTATCTACTGAGATTGGGTAGGCGCAGTCAGGCACAGCTGCCATCAAATCAATTGCCATGAATTCTGTGGCTTTGTGGGCGCAGGAGAAAAGCCACATTTGCCTATATGATTGGGCTGGAGCACAGCTAGGCTAATTCAACTCCTGTGTTGGGGACAGTACCGAGGAGGCACAGTGCCCCTACAGTAAGAAAAAGAAAAAGGGACAAGTATGAGAAAGAAAGGAGCATAAGAGAGTTGAGACAGACAGACAGAAAACCCCAGACAAGCAAGAGGAGGGCACAGCGCAGGCAACGGTGTCACCTGGGGGGAGGGCACAGCGCAGGCAGAGCTGGGGGTCTGGAACTCGCCAGACCAGGAGTCACCTGTCACAGCCTGGCCTGGTGCTATTGCCTGGCTGTCACACCCAGGAGACACGGGTTTCTTATGGCCTCTGTGTGACAGGGCCTGGGCCTGGAGATGAGGCATCTTGTGAGCCACTTAAGTGTTTTTGAAGTTCATTAACGTGCGTAAATGGACAAGAAGCAGGTGCTTGCTCCGCGGACCCGAGCCACAGAAGCAATTTCCACAGCAGCCTCTCTGATGCAGGGCTCAGTATAGCTCGTGTTCTCTCCCGGAGGAGAGCTGGGTTACAGCAGTGCCTCTCATGCAGCCCAGTCTGGTCTCTCCAAGCACGGCCAACTTGCAATCTATCTCATAAATGCATCGCAGTATTCTGCAAATCACCTGTGTTCATCCCTGGAGATGTCTTTAACGCGGGGCTTAGAGCCACAGATGAATTCTCCTATGGATCTATTATTCTATCAGATAGCAGGGAGAGGGGACGAGCTTGTACAGAGCCTTCCTAATGCTGGGCTAAATTAGATTATGCAAAGTCTAATGAGGATCATTCAGCAAAACTATGACAGGTATGAGCTGCAGGCCGACACTTAACTGGGCCATTATCTGGTGATTATCCCGGGTAAACATCACCGGTGGGTTAGTTCCAGCAGCTACTGGCTTATTTGACCTTTGACACTCGGAGGCGGAAGTAACTAAAGAATAGTTAAGAAATACCAGCTCCTGGACAGAAGCCGCTGGGGAGAGGTGTGTCCTAGAGGGCAGAACACGGCCCTTGATAGGATGTCACATACCCCATGGGTTGCAGAGTTATGGCTGGGATGCAGGACGGCCAGGGTAAGAAATCCACCATAGATAATGCAGGAGGTGGGTTTAAATGCACAAGTCTTTTCAGCTTATCTACTAAGGATCAAATTTTATTTACTCTCTAAATGATAAACAACTCTTTTCACATGGATTAAGGATGGACACCCTGTGGGGATGTTAAGGAGTCCCCACCCCACACTCTGGCTAGTTCTAGGTGGCAGAAGCCCCTCTGGGGCAAACAGAAGCTTCGAGGACACAAGATAGCCTTTTCTTCTGTTCTCCCCTTGGGCGGTTCCCTGGTTCCTGTCGTTTGCACATCAGAATTACCATCCAGGGTCACACACCTGGATGTGTGCTACGTACGATCCCCTGCATGCTACATTTTAGAGTCAGCTGATGTGATTTCCAGGAGTGATTTTGACAAACCCAATCAAAACTCCATCAGATTTTATTTTTTAAACACTTGACAAGCTGATTCTAAACGTTACATGAAAATGTAAATAGCCCAGAAGAGCCGCGGCAACTCCGAAAAGAATAAAGTTGGAGGCTCTGCACTACCAGACTTTGAGATTTGCTTTCAAGGTGCAGAAACCAAGGCAGGGCGGTGCTGGCAGGAGGGTGGATTCTGAACAAGGCAATGAACAGAGAATCAGGGGAGTCTGACCCACACAGGCAGCAGGTTGGGCAACATCTGATAAAACGGCCAAGACAGTATGACAAGGACAGGAAGGTTCTCAGCCAGCGTGCAGGGACAACTGGACATCCACACGGATGAAGCAAAAACAAGGAAAAGCTCAAAAGAACATCATCCCTCAGCTCACACCACACTCAACATTTAACTGGAAACAGACTCTAGATCTCAGTGGAGAAGCTTAAACTGTGAAACGCATAAGAAGACAAGCCCGGCACTGGGGTCAGAAAAGGTTCTTAGAGCATACATGTGAGCTGTGCGGGGAAGAGCCCCTCACCTGGGCTCCGTCCGCGTGGCACCCCAACAAGGCAATGGACAGATCTCCAAGAGTGATTGCGACACTCTTCTCAAAGGCTTCTGCTCTTTGAAAGACTCTCCCAAGAAACAAGACAACTATAGAACAGCAATAAGGAAAAGAAAATGCTCTCAGTGTACTGTGTGTACCTGTGAAGAATCATCCAGATGTATGGAGAAACACCTGCAGCTCGACACTGAGACACACACCAGGCAATTTAAGACGCAGGAAAGACGGAAGAGGAGACTTCAGAGGCAGAGACACACCCGACTCATTACTCTCCAGGGAAATGAACCCCGTGGGGGGACAGGATGTGGAGGGACTGGAACTTTCACCCCACTGTTGAGAATATAAAACACTTCCACTACTTTGGAAGACTGTGGAGCGATTTCTTAAAAAGCTGAGCACTTCCCCACCATAGGGCGCAGCCATCCACTCCTAGGCATCACCGCAGGTGGGCAGACCGTGGAAGCCTCACGCAGAATGCTGACAGCGTTTTATTTGTTTTATTCACGGCAGAGTAAAGGTAGAAACAAACCAACAGCCCCTAAGAAGGTGAAAGGTCAAACCCACTGTGCATGTCTGGACAAGCGACACAGGGTGACAGACGCGAGCCGACCGCACGGACGCCAACATGGTTAACCTGGGGGGAGAATCCAGACACAGTGTATTTTCTACGATACTATTTACTTCAAACTGTAGAAAATGCTCCTGGTCCACAGTGGCAGAACGCTGGTTGCCCAGGGCTGGGGGAGGAGGGAGGGCGGGGAGGGACTCCCAGGAGCAAAGGGAACTTTGCAGAGAGACAAAAAGTGCCCTGTGCATCTGTCAACACTCATTAAAATGTACACTTAAAAGCTTGATTAAAAAAATAATAAACTTCTCTGCCTCGTATTTTAAGGTCTGAAATAGTGAGGGGAGGTGGGGGTAGGTTTGTTTTTTAGAAGAGAACTATTGAATGACCTTTAAAGTTAAAATCTACCCTGCTCTGTACTGATGTGGCCCTCTTGGAGAGGGGGCTCCTTGGACGTGCCACCATTTGGGTATACGGTGCTAGAGGCCACAGCCAAGCAGAAAACCACAGTCCTGCAGAGGAAGGCTGGTGGCATTTTGGAGAGGAGGGAAGTCTTGTCATCTTGTCCCTCGGGCAGTTAACCCCTGGCTCCTTGCAGTGGGCACCACAGGCTCAGATGGACACTGAGGCTTCCACTTCTGTCTCTTGGCCAGCAGGGGAAAAAAAATACAGTTTTAGCTAAATGAGAACTGAAGGGTATGGGAGGAGTGTTACAAATTATACGCAGGCCACCAAATAAAATTCAATTTTCGGGTAGCGTGAGGTGTGATGTGCGTGGCGCAGCCACTCTGCCTATCACAGGAGACAGCAGGTGATGGGGGGGCAGGCTGGGGGCTGGGCTGTCTCCTTCCTTTCCCTCCTCTAATCACACCGTTGCAGTGTTGATTCAGGATGGTGGCCCATGAAGAATGTCACCGTTCTGTTGACGGTGCGGATCTGCTGGCAATTCCAGCAGGCAGTGGCTGCACATAAAGGGTGATAAGGCGCCGTATCCCGCCACGCTCAGCGGGTTTCCCATTTCCTCCCGCAATTACACAGCAAACTGCTCCAGCTTCACAAGCCTCGGCACTATAAATGGCCTCGAGGCAGAAGGCTGCCCGCACGCCAATGAGCCGGCTTCAAAGAGAGTGCAGACTCAGGTTTGGTGGGGGAGGCTGCTAAAAAAACACCAAGCCCCCCCCAACCCCCTGCACACACTGAGTGGGCAGAGCCCTGAGGACATGCCCTAGAAATAATTTCCTCATTAGCGCCCTCAGTCCAATTAACAGAGGGTTTAGGGAGGCATCAGTAACTGTCTTTGCAAGAAAGATGCCCCACAGGCACCACCGCAGGGGCCCTTGTCTCTCCAGTGTGGCCCACAGACAAGCAGGGCAGCATCCTTGGGGAGCCTGTTGGGAATTTAGGGTTGCCTGATCCATCAGACACCTGCTGATTCAGATCTATGGGGTGGGGCCCAGGTTCTGTTTCAAGGGCATCTCTCTAGGTGTGTAAGTATGCCTGGGCTTTTGGCACTGTTCTCAGGGAGTTAATCACCTGTAGACCCAGAAGCTGGACAGGTGTAGAGGGAGGATATATATGAAAGACTTTTTGAAAGTTTCACCCATCAATCCACCCACCCATCTGCTTACTCACCTCTCCATCCACCAACCCATCCACCAACCCATCCATCCCTCCATCCATTCCTCCCTCTCTCCCTCCATCCATCCATCCACCAACCCATTGTTTCATCCATACATCTACCAATCTACCCACCCACCCACCCAACCACCTACTCACCTACCCACCCATCCATCCACCTATATATCCACCCATTCAACAAAAAATACTGGGCACCAATTTGCTGCCTGGTGCTCAAACATGACAGGTCTGGGAGAGGGAGACACTGACAGTGAAATCTCTGAGTTAAGGCATCTGGGAGAAGTGAGCAATAGTGAGTAAGGGGCAACTGTGATCGTTCACCACTGTCTTTGGGAACAACACATCTGTATTCTACAGACAAGTTCAATGTCTACAGAGGGGCAGAGGAAGACTCATATACTGAGAACACAGAAGAAACAGATCTGTCTTTGACAACTGCCCCTGGAACATACTAAGATTATCTATTTGTCTATCTATCTGTCTGTCTATCATCTACCTAGTAGCTAAAATTTATACTAACTTATACATACAGTGAGGCACACGAATCATTAGTGCTGGTTTCATGGATTTTCAAAGTGAACACACACATCATACTACCAGTGTTCAGATCAAGATGGGACTGTCCTGTGGACCACAGAAGCCCCAAGGCCCATCCCAGTTGAAGGTGGACAGAGCTCTGCCTGCCGTCAGCATCGTGTCTGTGGGAACCGTCCTCCTGGCAGAGGACAGCAGTTGCTCTTTTGAAAGCCGCATGGCATTCTGCAGCACGAATGTCCCGTGGTTTACTCCCTCTGCTCTTGTTGGCGGATGTCTGGATGGTTTCTAGGTCGGGGACGTGACAATCCTGCCTCTGTATTCTGGTGCACATGCATTATCTCTGTTAGGGACACCTCAAGAGTGAGACTCCCTCACGTGCATGGGCTATGCACGCATCAGCTCTACAGGGGCCAGGCTGCCCACGGGGACTCGGTGTACCCCACGGCAGTATCAGCATCTCCCCAGCTTCTGGTCTGACTCTCCCCTTCAGGTAGACTGTGGGTCACCCTGTGTCTCTGTGGTAAGAATCACAGAGGCAGACGGGGCTTCTGCTCAGCACCACTTGTCAGCTGCTTCCTGGCTGGGGTCTCTGCCCGGCGCTCAGGACACGCAGCTGCAGCAAGAGCACAGACTCAGGGAATCGAGGGAAAAGCCCTTGACACTCACTTGCTTCTCGGTCCTTCCCTTTTCTCTGGATTTGGGCCCTGTGGCTGCTCTGGTGGTTTTCTGATGACTTCAAAGTCTCTCCCCACTCCCCATCCAATACAGTCTTTGGTTTTTGGTGACTCTGTGTGATCCCAGCCACTTACCACACGGTGAAGCCTGCTGTGGGGCAGGTGGGCGGGGGGAGTGGCTAGTACACGGACACCGACCAGACAGGCATGGCCGGGCATGTTCCAGGCAGAAGGCCGAGTGCCACACTAAGTGTCCTAGGGTGGCTGAGGGGTGGCTCCGGGTCCAGGCCACTGCTACCCTCTTGTCCTTTGCTGGGAGACACAGGGGCTGGCTGAGTTTCTCTGTGGGGGACACTGGGGGGAAACAGATGGGAAACATCCATAGCATGGGGATGGCTGGGCCATGCCAGGACTCAGCCTGGCCGTGCCATAAGGGGCAAGAACTAGGGGAAGAGTCTGGGGGAGGGGCGTGAAGCTGGAATCCAGGGGACGGGGGGGGGGGAGGGGGCAGACTGCAAGTACATACAGAAGGCAGAGAGAGTGATATGGCATCCTTGGCATTGGAGGGAACTGACAGAGACCCAGGGCAAGGATGGGGGACGCACCACAGGGAGTGTGTGAGGATGAACAGGGTGGGCTGCGTGTGCATACGTAGGCACGTGTGTTTACCACAGGTGCACAAGCCTGCATGCCTGGTGTGCCTGCACATGTGTGTTCAGGGAGGCTCAGGATGGGGGCAGAGGCCAGGGCAAGGGCAGGAAAGGCTTTAGAAGACTGAGAAGTCTGGCCTGTGTCACAACAGGACTGTCTGTTATGACTGCTTGGACGCTGAGAGGCAAGGCGCACATTAGGACCAGGAAATTGCTATTAATGATGCCAAAATCAAAGGGTGAAAGTGTGTAGGTCTCAAAATAGAAAATACAATGACAAATGTACCTGCCAAGTAAGAGAAGGGACGCGATACAGTCGTGGGCAGAGAAAATCCCGGCTATGGCTCCTACAAATGCAATTTCTAAAAACCCATTTGAAAGTTAATGCTAAGTTCAAACGAGTGCATTTGCAATATTAAACTGTAGCAGAATCAAAGAGAGGGGGACGGTGTCTCTGCCACAACGGGCCTCGGTTGTGTGATGTTGTCAATTCAGCTAAGAGGCAGACGCCCCTGCCCATGCAGGTTGGGGCCAGGCTGCTAATGGGGCCCTGAGGGGATCAAGAAAGGGACAGAAGCAGCAGGCTTCACACCTGCTGGGTGGGTGCGCGCCCAGGGGCCTGGCTGCGACCCGGGCTGCTCAACTGGGCAGCCTCCCTCCTCCTCCTCTGGCCACACTTTGTTTTACCTGCAGATATGAGCAGGACAAGTGCCTGATCTGTCCTGTCCTCAAGGGCCTGGGGGTCCTCTGCCCCCACTGTGCTTCCAGCCTCATCTACAGCTGCCCTCTCTGCATTTCCTTATCATGCTCACTCTATCCTCCGATTCCCGACTTTTCTCTGACTTCTGACACTCCTCAGCCTCTCCCACGACTATAAAGCCTGACCTCTGTAGGAAACCCCTCCTGGCTGCAGCTCTGCTCCCTGGTGAAGGCCTGGGGGGTCCCCACCAACACGCAGGAGCCATGTGGGCTGCTCAGTACACGGGAAGGGGAAGCAGATGATTGATGAGCCTGCAACGGAGGACCTGGGAGCACGGAGCTCGGCACGTGAGCGGGGTGGCTGAGGGCAGGACGCACAGAGGCCTCCTCCTGCGGCCGGGCTGGCCCTTCTGCTCCGGGGTGCCCAGCGACTGTGTCGTATTCTCATTCAGAATTCAGAGCCAGATAGGGATGTCTTCTAAACAGGTGCTCTCTGAGCCCTGCTCACACACCCCTTAGAGCAGAGCTTCTCAACCTTCTAATGCCACGGCCCTTTAATACAGTTCCTGTGGGTTGAGAACCGCTGCCTTAGAGAAAGGGGATTTTTGGCATACATCACTGATATAAAGATATTTGTGTTTTTATAATGTATTTACTGCCATTGGTTAATATTTTAAAGCTCAGCAGATTGCCATTGGTTAATATTTAAAGCTCCTCTCTTGAGGGAGATGGGTCTTTGACAGCACAGCACACTGGGACAGTCACCCTGCTAGCTGTGCCTGTCTGGGCTGACTCCTCAGACACAGTGATCACATCGTCACTTTAAACCTCTGACTGTGGCTGGGCAGGGTCCCTGCTGAATGGGGGTCAGACTCATGGTTTTCTCCAGGCTTCTGTGGTGAGGAGGGTCTTGGTCTGTGGCTTCTCTGCAGGGTTTACTTTAAAGCCACCTGTCTATTCTGTAAGGGGAGCTTAGTTAAAACTGCATACTAACTCACAAATCTACCACCCCAGTGCTGGAGCCAGCGCTGAACAGATGCTGAGACGGCCGCCCTGCCACGGTGCCCCAGCCATTGTGCCCCAGCCATGCTCCCCTACACATTGGTCCTGACCCGGCAGGGGTGGGGAGAAGCCCCCGTCAACCTGACCTTAAACATCAGGACTGTCACCTTCTTCCAGCACCTCCAGAGAGATCACACATAGCCCGCTGCAGCTCAGGGGTTTCCACAGCTGCACCCCAGTCTTGTGTAACCTGCACCCCCAAAGCCACCCTTGATTCCTTTCAGCCATGAGACACTCCCCTGCCTGAAGAGACAGCCAGCGCCCCAACATCTAGCAGAGGACAGGGTTGACCTGGCTGAGTGTTTTGCATCAACAGAAGCTTCCAGACACGCCCTCTTATGTATCTTCTGATCCAAAGTGGCCTGAGGGCTTCATCCCACTCTGCTCTGGCAGCTTCCACGGTGTCCAGGGTTAAGACGTCTCCTCCTCTTGCTGAATAAAATAAGGTCTTCCCGTCACAGAGGGGAAGGGGGAGGTCAGAGAGCAGCCTGAGGACGAGGTGGAATCTGCTGGACATAGGGAAGGGGCGCACCCAGGGCTGAGGGGACACACAGGCTACGGTGGAGGTGGAACAAGATGGCTGGGCCTGTGAAGATAGCAAGGCGAGGGAGGGGGGAGACAGGGCAGGGAGGGGGGCAGATGGGGCCAGAAACTCCAGGGCAGACGCTCCGTCTGTGGCCTGCCAGCTCGTCCCCAAGCCCTGTGCCCCAGTGGCAGAGAAGCTGCCCCAGGATGCAGTTTGAAACCTCCTCCATGGTAACATGTCCCTCACAACTTCAAGGACTCAAGTCTCCGCCTGTCTCAGGTTCCCCTCTCATGTAGGACACTTGTCTGAGTCATACGGATTGCTCGGCAGAGACATCCTGAAGGCTCCAGAAAGAGGGTGACAGGGAAGGAGATGTCAGGGCACGGCAGAAACAGCAGAGTTGTGAAGCAGCTTGTGAACATGCTGCCCTGGGCACAGAGGTGGCCTCAGATGCCACTTGCCATGGGGGTGGGTGGCCTCCTGATGGTGGCACCTTGGTAGAGAACCCTGTGCCTGTAACCAGCCAGTGGCCCTCACCCCATAACCACTGTCCCTCATTCCATCATCCACCTTCATCTTCTCTGTGTCTCTTGAGATCAGAGGGCTGCAGGGAGCCGAGGGTCCCCTTTCCTTCCCACTCAGCATTTGTTCTTCAACAGGTAAGATGGAGGGCAGGTGTGTCTCCTGCCATGGTCTGGGGGAGGAAGGCAGGTCTCAGGGCGGCTCCCACTGCTCCACACTGCGAATATAGCCAGACAGACTCCGTTCTTTCCCAAGTGGCTCTCCGTGTACAGGACAACTACTCCTGCTGGGGCAGTGGCCAACACCACCAGCTGCTGGGCAAGCTGGTGTAGGCCTTGACTGTACCTTGGAGCTGAGACTTTCCAAGTCGGCACCTGGCAGGGCCCGAGCCAGGCCGAGGTGTGGGCAGCCTCCCTGCCGTGGGATTCCCTCCCGAGTCCATGGTGCTAACTTACCACTGTTAGCTATGGACGTATATATGTGTTCCAGCTGGGACAGGGCCAGGCCGTGTGGACGGTTGATACCACCTCACAGGAGTGCTCTGATGGCACCTGCTGGTGCTTGCTCACCCCAGGGATATTTTTGGAGGAAACAGCTGGTCCTTGGGCCTCAAACCCCACAGCTGGCTCAAGGTGCAAAAGGTGATCCTAGCAGGTTTGCTGGTGACAAGGGGGAGGGGGAGAGAGAAAGAGGGAAGGAGAGAGACTGGGAGGGAAAGCCTGAGTCTCTGGGACCACAGGCTCCCTACAGAGGCCTTTTCCAAGGAAGAAGGAAATGGGGCATAGAATCTGGGCCTTCCCCAGAGCGCCCAGGGTCAGCTCTCTGAGCTGCGTATTGTTCTGTTGAGCAGAGATGCCAGGCAGCCCATCTTGCTGTGTTCTGAATCAGGGTTTGCACCCCCACCCCCTAAGTTGTCCTCTGCTCCAAAGTCATTTTGAACCAGCAAATGGCAGGCCCACGACTGAGCGCAGATATCCAATCCTCCCCAAGGGCAGCGAGTCAGTAAGAAACTGTCCAGGATTTCAGCCCCCAGCTCCAAAACACCCTTTATTCTTAAAAAAGCTAATAAACCTGCAGGCCTTAAAACCACACTCAGTGAGCTGTGTCCTGTCCCCTTCTGGAGCTGGGGAGGGCTCCTGAACCACCCCAGCCATGTTGCCGCCGGGGCAGCAAGGCCACCCTGCCTCTGAGCACGCTCACTGTGGCTGGGCTGAGCTGAGATGGCCTGTGTGTTGTGCACACTGGGTTTCAAAGGCTTCTGACAAAACTTACAAAAAGCCTGTAAAATATCTAATGAATACTGAGTATTTTTTACACGTTGCAATAATGTTTGGAATACGCTAGTTAAATAAACTTATTTAAGAAATTGATTTTATACCACTCCATACCCACTGAGATGGCTGTCACCACAAGAACAGAAAACATTACGTGTCAGGGAGGACAGGAACCCTGGCGATGGCTGGTGGGAATGTAAGATGCTGCAAATAACAGTGTGGCAGAGCCTCCAAATATCCAACAACACGCATGGAAAGACCACCTGACCCAGAGATACTGAGAGCAGGGTCTCAAAGAGATATCTGCCCACCTGTATTCAGGTGGCACTGCTCCCTCTGCACACCCACATTCAGGGTGTCACTGCTCCCTCTACACACCCACATTCAGGGCGGCACTGCTCCCTCTGCACACCCACATTCAGGGTGTCACTGCTCCCTCTGCACACCCACATTCAGGGTGTCACTGCTCCCTCTGCACACCCACATTCAGGGCGTCACTGTTCCCTCTGCACACCCACATTCAGGGTGTCACTGCTCCCTCTGCACACCCACATTCAGGGCATCACTGCTCCCTCTGCACACCCACATTCAGGGTGTCACTGCTCCCTCTGCACACCCGCATTCGGGGCAGTACTGCTTGCTATTGCAAACGCCCATTAGCAGGTGAAGTGATAAACAAAACATCATCCATACTACCCGGATGCACAGGACTGGTGTGCGGGCCGGTTTCTGAGCCTTCCCTGGATTCCAGACTCAGCAGGTCTGAGGTGGGGCAGAGAATATGGGTTTGTGACATCTCCTAAAGTGATGCTGATGCCCCTCGTCTGGGAGCCCTACTTTGAGAACCACTGCTATAAGGACTTTGAAAACTGTCTGCTTCCGAGCTGGGAGCTTGACCGAGGTGGCCCCAGGGTTCTGAAACATCCCAGCCTGCAAAAGAGCCCAGCCTCTCTCTGAAGTCACTGTGAGGGCCATCTGACGTCAGGCTGTCTGACTCCCGGCCCAGGAAGAAGTATGTCCCCTCTCCACACACAGAGGGTTCCCCCTGACTCCAGGAGGGGACATGCTGGCTTCAGCAAGGGACATAGCTCCTGCCTTCCTGAGGACCTCACAGTGTCCTCTCCCCTCTTTAGCCCGAATTTTGACTCTGAGAGATGACGGCAGTTTCTGTCCTGGAGACAGGAGGAGCCCCTGGTCCGGAGCAATCCTCCTCATCGCTGCCTGGCTGCTTCCTGCTGTGCTTGCAACATGGCCAGCGTCACTGGTCAGCGTTACTCTGCTATGCAGAGGACAGCTGAGTCACAGGGACAATGCCAGACGCCGGCCTTGCTGGGAGCTGGTTGGCAACTGGCGTGTATACCAACGGCTGGAAAGGGACTGGAGGGCCTGTCTGACTTGGAACTGCCCCACACAGGAGTCTCCAACTTCCCTTCCCTTCAAGGTGTCTCGCAGCACAGCAGGGGCAGCAAGGGACAGTGGCCACGGGCAGGGAAGCCCTCTACCCAGACCACCCTTCACTTATGGGGCTGAGCCAGGCGTGGGGTGGGGGTCCTGGCTCCTCCTCCAGGACACGGGCCATTCGTGCTGGGTGACCCTTGTCACATGGGAGTGTCAAGAAGGCTGACGTGAAGACCTGTGGCTAAACTGTGACCCCCAAATCTGCATGTTAAAGTCCTGACCCCAGGTCATCACAGAATGCGACTGTGCTTGGAGTTTGGGCCTTGAAGGAAGCAATGTGGGTATAAAGAGGTCACTGCGGGGGGCGGGGGGGTTCTCGTCCCATGTGACTGAGGCCTTACAAGGAGGGGAGATGAGGTGGCACGCAGGACCCAGTGAGGACAGAGAGGGGCAGCACTGTAGCCCTGGAGGGAGGGCTCAGGGGCGCCAGCCCTGCCCACACCTTGGGCTCAGTCTTCCAGCCTGTGAGGAGATAAATGTCTGCTGTGTCAGTGGCCAGTGTGTGGCATTTGGTCCTGGTGGTCTGCACTGACTAGAACCAGGACAGTGCTGTAAAAGACCTACTAAGTGTCAGTCACCCTTGGGGAGCCAGAGCTGGCCAGGTGCTGAGCCTGAAGGTGAAGGGCCTGATGTCCTTGAGAGGTCCAGTGAGAAAACATCCAGAGGGGGAGGTGCCAATGCTATCTGTACACCTACTGTGTGCAAGGCACTTGCAGCCATCAGCACCAGCTGTGACAGAACAGGCATCACACCATACACAATAGTGGGACTGGCAGTCTTGCTTCAGGGCACGGCCGTGTGGGTGCGTGTCAGATGCAAGGTGCACGCCGTCCACTGGGTGGTGCAGTCCTCTTGTGACGCCCAGGTTCCAGATGTGGAGACTGAGGCTCAGAGGGCTGGTCACAGATTCCAGGACCCAGCTGATTTTCATCTGGGCGTGTCCCCCTGGCCTTCTACAAGTCATACTACAGGGACAAAACCTGGGCAGGAAGCTGTGTGCAGGGATAAGAACCTGCACAGCATGGAAAGGCCGCGGGGTAGGTGTGAGGAGCCCCAGGCAGGGGTGGGGTGGGGTGGGGGGCAAGTGGCAGAGAACAGCACAGCTCAGGAAGGGGGTTGCAGGAGGGCTGACTTACAGCCACAGCAGAGACAGAGATGGTGACTGCAGGGCAGGAGCGTCACACAAATAGCCAGAAGCACCACAAGAGGCAACCAAGACAGCGGAGTATTTTTCAGGGGGAAGTGGAGACATGGAGCAGGTGGCAGGGGTGTGACCTCCGTGGGCTTCCCTCCTCTGAACCTGCCCCTCAGAGGCTCTCAGGGGAGGTGCACCTCGCGGTGGTGTGGCCTGGAGCTGGGGGTGCTGACTGTCCTGCTGGCTCACAGGATGACCCAGACCATCCAGAACATTCCACTTGGATACACCATTCAAGGGAAACACAGACGTGGATCAGTCCCAGGAGGGGAAGCAGAGGCAGCCTCCCAGCTTTTGTTAGCATTCCCGTTTCCTGAGTTTGCCAGCTCTGTGGACAGCACCAGCCACGGGTGGAGAAGGCAGAGTGAAGGGGGCCTGGACAGTCTTGGGGACACTGCTGGGGCCCCTGGGTCTAGTTGTGCCATGACACGCTCAGGGATTTCAATCATGAAAGCCCAGAAATCCCTCCCCCCGTCCCTCTTTCTTACTCTCCCTCTGTTCTTAATCTATTTTTGAGTTAAATAAGAAAGCTGTGTGGGGAGGCAGGACTTGAGTGTGGTGCTAAGGCAGCTGGATTCCAGGAGCCCAGGAGTACAGGGCTGGCAAAGGTAGCTGCCGGCTCGTGGAACAGGAGAAGGCAGATTTACGCTGTTTGCCAGTTTCCATGGTGTAAATATCTCCACCATGGGCAACTTCAATGTACCAAGGTGACATTCCTAACTGCAGGGCTGGGGAGACAGCACAGCTGGCTCCTGTGATCCAGCTCCAGGCAGGGACACGCAATTCTTTGCTAGAACACTCTCTGAAATTCACCTTGGTCTATCACAGACTAGACTGAAGACCAGAGATACCCATCTATCCATCAACATCTGATAGGAACCAGGCAGGGGCAGAGAAAGTGGCTGGTGCCTGCAGGGGAGGGGGGGCTTACATTAGTGTCCAAAAGGCCCCGTTCATGGGGGCTATGCTGGATGTGACAGGGGACTTCCTGCAGACACAGGCTGGTGCCTGGCTGGGGGCTCCATGCCAACCGGCTGCCTGATGGGCTCTGACTGGTGCTGACAGACTGCTGCCCGCACACCCCCAGCACGGGCGCACCCCTTTCTACCCAGGCCAAGCACTCAAGTTCATTCCATTTCAATTTCGCTGAGCTCAAAACTTGCTCTGCATCACAGAGAGCTTAACAAAGCAAGCTGCTCAGTCCAGACACAGAGCAGATGGCAGGCTGCACGGGAATGTCGCTGCTGGTGGCATCAGGGTGTGGGCAGCACCACGTGCCCAGCCCAGCCCCAACTGAGCCCCTACTGAAGTGGTGCCGTCTGACCCTGTGGGAAGGCTGCCCATTTGAAAAGTAAAATAAAAATGATGAGTGAGCTGACTTGAGGGATTGGCAATTGTCAGGCATGGTCTTTACTCAGATTTTTACATGTGGGGGCAGCTTTTCCTCACACTGGGGTGAGGACTCCTGGACCACTGGACTACTGCAGTGGTGAGCTCAGAGCCCTACCAGATGAGCCTGGAGGTGGACACACAGGGCAGTAATAAGGGTCTTGTTTCCAAGGTGGTGCAGGACGGTGAGGGCCGAACAAGATGTGAGATCCATGGACACAGGAGCCTCATCAACCTCATTGGTCGTGGAATCCCAGTATCCAGCCTGGATGGACAGACTGATGGAGAGGTAGAGGGAAGGATGGACGGACAGACGGAAGAGTGAACAAATCTGTGGGTGGACGGATGACTAGACAGGTGGATGGATGAAAAGATGAATGAGTAAATGAATGGACAGATATAAAGAAGGGTGGATGGATAGACGGGTGGACAGATAGATGGATGGTGGATGTGTGGGTGGATGGATGGACAAATAGACAGATGTGAGGGTGGGTGGATAGATGGACAGATGGATTAGTCAGTGAATGAACAGATAGAAGGGTGGATGGATGGATGGATGGACAGATGGATGGATGGACGGATGGAGTGCTGGATGATGGACAGTTAGATGGGGAGGGACAGAGAACTGGGTGGATGGATGGACGGATGGAGACAAGTTCTTCCTCTAAGAACTCACAGGGAAGGCTTCAAAACTCTACACCCCCAGTCTCTCCTGTCTCAGTCGAGACAAGCAGCCTCCTGGCAGGACAGCCTGGTCCACACCCTGGCTCTGCCCTGAGCCACACCATCGGCCTTGGGGTTCACGTCACCTCTCCAAGGTCTCCAGTTCTCCCCTTGGTGGGTGCAAGTGTGCTAGCTGAGGGGCCGGGTGAGGACAGAGTACGATGCTGATCAGTCCCTGACCCCGGCCTGGGCCACTGTGAGCCCCCAACACTCACGGTGATTATTATCACAATTTCCTGAAACAGTGAGTATTCTTAGCTTCCTTATGTTCTATAATATTGCTTTGGAAGCTCTGACTGATCCCTTTTAAGAACGTCCAAATTGGAAATAGTAGGAAGGAGATGACCATCCAGTGCCCGCAGTGAGTGTCCGAGCTGGCACAGAGTTGACATAGGTTTCCAGAACGGGTTCTGGGCCTGCCCAAGCTCATGCACAGTGGCTTTCGCCCGCTGGGGACGTGAGTCATGGTTCTTACCCTATCTCTTCTTTACATAATTCTGAACGCACAAAGCAAGAGCCGCCTCGGGCTGTGGGGATGCTGGGCCCCGACTTCCAAGACGGCCCCGGACTGATGCGTCTGCACTCCTTTCCTGATAGCTCTGCTGAGTCCTGTGTTTGCTGCTTAATTTTCAATTTGCATCCTTAAAAAGCTAAGATTTGATCCAGATGAGCTGGTCTGTTCTTGCAACATTTATCTGTAAAGAACACATGGCCGTGCCTTAGGGGAGGGAGGGAACTCCTCTCACGGCTTCAGTCTGACGTTATGTGAAGAGTGTCACGGGGCGGAGTGAGCTTCCAGCTCCGTGTCCCAGCTGTTTCCAGGTTCGTTTGGCACCAAGCCGGGGAGGGCTCGAGGTCAGAGGCCCTGATCCCCAGCAAGACGCCTCTGCCATGCTGGAGAGCCCACGAGCGGGGCCGCCCCACACCACGCGAGGCGATGGTACAGCCTTTGTATCTGTGTATCCAGCCCAAGCAGGAAGGCAAAATGTCTTGAAAATGCCCAGGGTGCTTTTCCTTCCGACAAACCTGCCCAGTGGTTTTCTGAACTGTACAATATCCTGAATCTTGAATGTCACATTAAAGAGTGGAGACGCCTGGGCAGAGTCCATGTCTTTGAAAGCACGTGGCCGTGTGTGTGGTGGCCCAGGCCCAGGGGCCCCACCACCCAGGGGGATCTGGGTGGGATCCTGCATGCCCAGTGAGGGGACAGTATGCTAAGGGTGGCCAAGGGCTGCTCCCTGGACACTCACAAAAGGCCAGGGGCCTCAGTGAAGTATAAGAAGTTGTTTCACTCTCCTAAATCATGTGATCTCCATGAGTTCTGTGTGCAAAATGCAGGGGAACCAAGGAGGGGCTATGGAGCCCAACTTCCTCGCGGCTGGAGGCTTTCCCTGGGGCCTCACCATCCAGGGGGCTAAGCTGTCGCCCCTCTGAGCACAGCCACGCCCCCTCCCTCCACAGGGCAGTGCATGTCGCAGGGAGGACAGCCCCCTCCCTCTCTAGACTTTACCCCCATCTAACATGCGGGCAGTGAGCTGTGCCAGGCTTGAGGTCACGGCCTGACCAATGTCCACATTGTGCTAGTGCCCAAATCTGACATCTGGATCTAGAACACTGCCGGCCCCCAGAGTCCCCCTCACAACACTCCAGGCTATGGCGGCCCCAAGAGAAGCTCTTGGCTCCACTGCCATTGGTCAGTGTGGCGGGAGAATGGAGGCTCCGGGGATGTCCAGGCCCTGATCTCGGATTATCTGGGAGGGCCATAAATGTGCTGAAAGCATCTTCCTGTGGGGGAGGCAGGAGCAGACGTGACCCAGAGGAGGGGCTCTGAGTGACACAGTGCCAGGAACCGGGGAGGCAGGCCGCCTCCAACAGCCTCCAAGGTGAGGAAAGAGTTTCCCCAAAAAACCTACAGAAGAAAAGGCCCTGTTGACCCCATTTAGACGTCTGACCTCTGGAACTGTAAAAGAATAATGCACATTGCTTAAGCCGCTAGCCTGTGATTATGAGTTGCAGGGGCAACATGAGACTATTAATAATCCAGTCAGGTGTGCCTGTCACTGGGCGGCCTGTAGACGGCCTCACACTGCCCGTCTCGCCCATGTCTGGATGTGTTCGCTAGACATAATGTCAGTAACGTCATCTACGGCACCGCCCAGGGTCAGTCTCTTGAGGCGACCACACGAGAGCTTTTATCCACTTGTGCTGCATCGGGCAGTGCCTAGTATTGGGCTACTGTGGACGTCCCTGTGTGTGTCCCACAGTGACAGACACATTTCTCTTGGTGAAATGAGTGTGATCTCTGCAGTGGTTTCTGTTTAGCTTCACCTGCGGGACCCTGGCAGCCATTCCCAACCTGTACCTCCATGAGCCATTTATTCACCCGGAATGATTCCTCTGCACAACTACCAGGGTTCTGGGTCTGGGAGTGCAGGGGTGAGTGAGGCAGTGGCCCTGGCTCCAGGTCTCTGCACTCTGGGGTTACAGGGAAGTATCTGAAGGAGGAGGACAGGAGATGGGGTGGCACCCTAAGGAGACAACATTTCAACCAAGTCCTGAAAAATGAGGAAGAACCAGCCACGGGCAGAACGGGAGGAAGAGCTTTCTAGAATGACGCTGGAGGCTTCTCCCTTGCTCTGGAGTGCTGGATGTCATCCTAGCACTCCAGGAGGTTGAGGAAAGCAGAATAGTTGAGGCCAAGAGTTTGAGGCCAGCCTGAGCAACATAGTGAGATCTTATCTCCGCAAAAGAAAAATTGAGAAATTAGCCTGGCATGTTGGTGCACACCCATAGTCCCAGATACTTGGGAGGCTGAGGCAGGAGAATCACTTAGGTCCAGGAGTTCAAGGCTGCACTGAGCTACAATGACACCACTGCACTCAGCCTGGGTGACAGAGTGAGACCTTGTCTCTAAAAACAGTGGAAGAAGAAAAGCACGGAAGGAAGGACGGACGTGGGTACTGGCTGCTAACGCTGGCGCCACCCTCTGTGTCTCTCTCGGCGTCTGTACGAGCACCTCACAGTGACCAGGAGGGGTGCCCTTCACGGCCCTCCCATCGATGCTGTATCCTGGCAGAGCAGGTGCGGCCCTGGCTACAAAGGATGGTGGAAAACCAGACGGTAACACTGGGTCTCTGCCTTTCAGGATCGTGAGAATTCCTGGCAGAGGGAGGAACCCCGGGAGCAAAGACTCGGAAGATTCTGATCCAAACCCAGGGTCTGGGTTCACATGACACAGGACGGGGCCGAGATACACACGTGATTAAGTTGCTCAGTAACAGGGATTACACTTTTTTGCAAGACTAGTCCAAGTATTTACTGTGAAACATACCGGGTAAGTGACTTGAGATCCCGGAGTTATGTTTATATTTCATCCTCAGATTCTGCTTCTCCCCTGTTGGGGATGTGAGAATATTAACTAGTTTAATAATGTGCAAATGGGGGACGAGGGCAGGGGCTACAGAGTGTGACTGTACCCTACTGATTCCCTGGGCAGTTTCCTCGGTTTTTCTCTTTACGAGCTGGGAGAGGGTCCCCGAGTCTAAAATTGTAGCAGACACCTGGTCCGTCTCTACGGGGGGGCCCCCTCGCCACGCTGAAGAACGCCAGCCCACAGCGATGGGCGATTTCCAGACGTTTGATGACAGGCGCACCTTTCCTAGAGTGGCAGGGTAGAAGCGGAATACTGCCTCACAGCAGAGAGGGGCACAGAATCACCACCCGAGAGGGGCGAAGGGGGCAACTGTGAGGGGCTGTGGCTTCTGAGACATGGAATAGGGTCCCAGGGAGGCGGAGGAGTCAAAAGAGAGGCTGGGCCCCCTGTAAATCCACTCACCAGGACCCCAAAACAAAATCAGCCTTAGTAGACGAATGTATTAACCACCCAGCAAGCATGAGGCAGCTTTTCTTAACAATATTCTCCTTAGAAAAAACAAAATATCCTCCCTGAAGCCCCCTCGGTATTTGGCTTTTCCCTTAAGAAAAAAACTCAGATTATTGGGAAATCTGGCCTTAAGGAAGCAGAGTGCAGTCATCCCTCAATCTTTGCCCATGCGGGCTCTGTCCTTCCATCTAGCCACTGTCGAGAACAATCAGATCTCTGCTCTCTGGCCGAGGTAACCACAATTAAGTCCCAAAGCCCCAGGTCGGAGCCAGGTGCGCTGGGGGCCCTCATGCCACCGGATGTTTCAGGAAAGGCAAGAAGCGTGAAATTTATTTGATGCCTTGACACAAAACCTGCCTACCATCGTGGGGAAGAGTGAAAGGTGTGAAAATTAAACAAATTAACCCAACTTTCCGGAGAAGCAGTGCTGTTTAAGACTTCAGCAGCTGTGCTCATCACTGTTTGGGGGAATGAAACCATCAGAACAAGCAGAGGAATGCGGGTGGTGGAGCAGGGGAACCTTCTCCTCCCCGGGGAGAGGAGCGTCCCCTGGGGTACAATGATGTTGACAGCTGTGGCCCGGGACCTGCCCGCCTGGGGCCACCCACGGCCTCCCTGCCCGGCACCCAGCCCTGGGTGGAGGCTGTGCCTCTCACCAGTGGCAGGAAGACACTGGCCTGTCACCAGGACCCAACTGAGGCTGGCAGTCACCTAATTGCTTCAGTAAAACATGATTCATAAAGAGTAGCACGTGGAGATCCTCACACTCGCTACAGACTGCGCACTGCAATTTCTACATTTTTTTTCTGATAAATTGTGTCCCCCAGACACTCTGCTGCTGGACTTAGATAAAGGGGACAAGCTATTCCCTGTCGGAGACTTTGTGTTCCCCTTTGCCTTTTGGGTTTCAGGATAAAGACCATTTAAAGTCTATTATTACCTACAGAAAAAGCATCTCGTGCACATTCAGGGCACGCTCTGGAGCTCCTGGGGGAGAGGTTCAGACCCGGATGCGGGCGTGAACATGGCCCTCCAGGAACGCACGGCTCTCCAGGACACAGCACGGAGCGGGATATGCCCCAGGGCTCTCCCAATCACCTTGCACGTTTCTCCTGAGGTTATTGGAATTGAGCTATTGCACAACACAAGGTTGGGGAGAGGGCACAAAGTGTGCATTTTCCACAGAGTCCTGACCTCTAGAAAGGGGACCGCAGATCTCAGACTATGATATCCACCCCCCGAAAGCAGCAAAGCAAAAATGGAGACTCTGCACCCCCCTGTCCCCAAAGCCACCACATCCAGAGAAAATGAGTGTGTGAAGAGCAGGTGTGGGTTCACAGAGCACGCTGGGACTCCTTCCATCTCAAGGTACATCTCCTCATGTAAGCGAGGCCCAGGAGTTGGCAGGCCGGAGGGACTCTAGTAGCCAGGGGTGGCCAAGACCAAGACCCGGCCCCTAGTTTTCAGCCACGTGCAGATGTGCTTTCCAAGTTCCAGGTCCCCATGGTCCAAGGTGGCTGCTGGACCTCCAGCCATCACTTCTTTGTTCCACAGTGGATAAAAGAGAAAGGGGGAAAGGAGACAAGAAGGGGGGCAGAAGGGAAAACTGCAAAATTAACTTCCCAGTTACATGCAAACATGGCACCATTTTACACCAGGGCCTTGGGTATCCAAAGATTTGGGTCAGGGGAGGTTTTGGAACCAAAGGCCCATGGATTCTGAAAAGACTGAAGCTCTGAGCAAATGCTCGTCACCATAGACGTCCATTCTGCATATGCAGCTAACGGCCAGGAGGTTTCCATCCTCTGCAAACAACACCCGAGCAACGGCTGCCAGCCCCCGTGGTGGGTCTCTGGACGAGATGGCCTGGGAAGTCCACCACCAAATGGACACAGAGCTGGCGCTTTCCCCGCAGCGTCCCTGCAACTCACCATGGCCTTCGTCCCGGCCTCCCTCCTTTTCTTACAGGCCTCCACTCCACGATGTAGCTGCAGGGCTGACCCTTCCCTCGCACCCCTGTTGCACTTACGGGAAGAGGCTGGGGGTCTCAAGGTCACGATGTGTTGTGATGCCCACTGTGTCTGGAGAATATGCTCTGGAGATGGGGGATTGGAAACCTGGATGCAGCCAGGCCTGCAGCTGGTCTATTATTGCATGTCAAGGTTTCCACAAGGAAACTTTGTGGCCCACACTAGCAGGAGTCGGGTTTCTCTCATTTGCAAACAAAAGAGGTGCTGGGAGGTGCTGGTGGGTGGTATACAAGGGAGACTGTGGTCTTGTTCTCTTCGGCATTTAAAACACACCAGTGTGGGAGATTCTGCTCAGCGAAGGCACAGGTGGTGTCTGAAGCCCAACATGTACAGGCACCAGACTCAAAGAAGAGGGTCCTGTCCCTCCAGACATGTGGCTGCTGACAGCCAGCACAGACTCACGAACACATTTCTTTTCAATGCTGCGTGAAGAGAACAGAAGACCGAGGCGCGGGTCCCACAGGAAGGGGTGATCCCATCTGTCTGGTGACAGTGGGGGGGCCCTGCCTCCTCCAGATGGTCACTTTTGAGTCTGGCCCAGAACAGTGTGCTGGCCAGTGGTGGGAGTGGGGCTGGAGAGACCTGTGTGGACAGACTGTACGCAGGATGGGGTCTTAGGGGCTGTGCTAGGAGCCTTGGACATATCTAGAGGCCCAAGGGGTCATTGCAGGTGTTAAACGGGGGGGGGGAGGCAACGTCTTTATGTCTGTATCTCGGAGATTGTGCGTGAATTGGGAGAAGGAAGAAAGCAGGGACAGAACCGCGGTGGTGGCACCAGAGGACCTGGCAAGTCCGAGTGCACCCTGTGGGTGACGCGACCCAACGGCGCCAAACACTCTCCCTCTCTGCTGTCGGCAGCACTGGCAGGAAAATCATCACCTCCATGCACACGGTGCAGAAAGCTCAGACGCAAATCTATCACAGCGCAAAATCGGGCCTCGGTAAATATTTAAAGCTGAAAATCTTTGGAGGTACATTATCAATTCCAAGATAAATAACCGAGACTGACATGCCTGAACGCTCATTCAATTTGAACGTGAGAATACACGTCTCTGAGAATGAACGTGGAGAGTGAATCCCCCGCACAGAAATGCTTCCCAGCTCAGCCCCCGCCAGGCCTGGTCGGCGTGCGCAGCACACAGAGCTCACGCACAGTGACCACGCATGTGGATCAACATCTGGCGGGCGTCGTCCTGCTCCACTGAGCCAGTGAGGCCAGACAGCCGGAAATATCCCTTCTGTGGATGGGGTGCGCTTGAAAAACCAGCGGTGAAATACAGCCCCCATTTATGGCGGAGTGCCAGTAACGCGGTTCTCAAACTTCAGCGTGTGTGAGGGTCTCATCAATCATTCAAATCATTTGTCATTTGCTCAGCGGCCACCTCCTGCGGCAGGTGCAGGGCTCGGCCAGCACTGACCACTCAGCAAGAAGACGGCGGGGTCCTCCCGCGGGGAATCTTTCTCCAGCAGAAACTGTAGTAGGATTGAAATGTTCAAACTTAAAGCATTAACACATTAGATGGGAAAAATACCAATGCAGTGTCGCTGTCACTCTGAAGACAATTACAGGATTACAAGAAGCACTAGTTCAGAGGGCGTCACAGGGGCCACATCCAGGAATAAGGGCCAGGCTTCAAGTTCAAGTGGCATGGCAAGGTGATGCTAGATCAGCTGGGGCTTACTCTCAAAAGCCTGTATTTTGAAAAATCCATATATTTGATACACACAGGGACGCCCAGAAGTTGTGAGCGCGGTTTCCTGGGTTTTCACAAAGTGAACATGACTCTCACCACCACTCAGTGGGGAAAGGCCCCGCTGACCTCCTGGAACAGTCCCTCCTGCCTCCTCCATCCTCCCCAGGAAACATGGCCTGGAAGAGGCCTCACTTTATACAATTTTTTAGTATTTTTCTCATTTAAATGAATGTTTTCATCATGATGGTTTTCACATAGTTTAAATTTTTCAGCAGTATTAAAGAGATTATCATGAAGACCACTGGGACTCCCAGGGCACCGGTCCCCACCCCACCTTGGCTGTCGGGCCCCCTGGGGCTCCCTCTAGGCTAGGGACAGTCACAGGTGGGGACGGTGCCTCCGCAGGACCTCAGGGATGAGAAGCCTGGAGAGGCTGAGTATGGGGAGATAGTGGGGTGCCTGGAAAATGCTCCACGTGTGTGTGTCTGGAGAAGGCTCCACCATGGCCAGGCAAGCCATCAAGAGCATCAAAGGGGCTAACCACTCAGCCACCAAGAGCATCAAAGGGGCTAACCACTCAGCCACAAGGAGCATCAAAGGGGCTAACCACTCAGCTACCAGGAGCATCAAAGGGACTAACCACTCAGCCACCAAGAGCATCAAAGGGGCTAACCACTCAGCCACCAGGAGCATGAAAGGGACTAACCACTCAGCTACCAGGAGCATGAAAGGGACTAACCAGTCAGGAGGTTGGTGACTTGGGGGGCGGGGAAGGAGCCTGCACCGTCAGTGAGCACCTGGATGGTCTGCTTGGGCACCAGCCTTCAGTGCCTGACCTGAGGGTCCAAGGGCTGCCCAGCACGCACCACACCATCACAGATGTCAGCATGTCTCCGGCCCCTCCTCGGCCTGTTCTGCCCAACACAGGACCTGAGGAGCTCATTACAACAGAGTCCTGGGCTCCCTTCCTCCTTATCTTCACCCCAGCCCTGGCGACTCTGGTGGAACAGTGGACAAGCTGCTGTAGACAGGGCCAGAGTGGTGTGTCTGTGCCAATAAAACTTTATCTGTCACTCACAAATACAAACATGGTGGCCTCACTGCCAGTCCCAAACGAAACTGTCAGCTACATTAAGAGGTTAAAGACAGCTGAGGATCTAATTATATCGATGAATCATCCTAAATATCTGAAATTAACAAGGAGACTATTTAGAATATGGATTTATTAATTTTTTTTTTTTTTGGCTGGGGCTGGGTTTGAACCTGCCACCTCCGGTATATGGGGCTGATGCCCTACTCCTTTGAGCGACAGGGGCCGCCCAATATGGATTTATTTTCACTATCATTAACAAAAATGCTCACCCCATTACTCTGTGCCTTCAGATGATAATACTGATAGCAGAGTTGGCAAGATGTTTAAAAGCTAAGCATTTAGAATATGAGTAACAGTATTAGCAATGTCATATGTGTGTCAAGTCACGGGGTATAATATACTATACACGACTAATAAGGCCACACGTGTATTAATACCATTTAAGAGGGTACCAAAAAAGTGTACACATTTTAAGCAACGTTATCTATGTTTAATTTTTCGAGGTTGAATCGAAGGTCCTGTTACTGTCCAAGTTCACCTAGACGGGTTACACAAGTCCATTTTACCTGCCATTCGTACACTTTGGGGGAACGGTGAATTTTACTTCAAAGAGATCTCTTTGTGGCACTTCCAGTATCCATGTACATGCGCTGTATATGTGTTAATAAATTAAGTAAATTCTTTTTATCTTTAACATGCTAATTTATGTTGTATGTTTTTACTAAATAACAGTGGTACTGTAGTTCCCGCGTATAATTATAAAATAACAAATATCTTCATTTGGGGGTTAAGTGATCGGATATTTTTTTCTGGGTAAGGACAGTAATACTCAACAAAGCCTTGAGATTTGGGGATTACGGCATGTGGGGGAGGGCAGTGTCCCCCCTCCCCCTCCCCCAGCTCCCCAAAGGCCCTGCAGGACCTGCCCTCTCAGGAAGGGAAGCCCAGATCAGATGTTGAGGTCACGGCTTCCAAACCTCATGGGAGAGTCTGACTTCTGGGCTTAAAGTCCTGGCCAGGGGTAGGAGGATGCCAGGGGCATGGGGAGGTCACACACCCAAGGGTGTGGTCAGAGGAGACAGCTCTCTACAAAGTCTTAACCTGAGACTTGACCCATCATTACCTGTAAACCCCTCCAGTCTGAGGGTGGCCTCCTCTATTTTCTTCCAGAGTAGTAATACTAATAATGCAGTATTTCATGTATTTTTATTATTATACATATGTGATGTATGCATTTAGACCAATGCTATCAGAGTACTGGTACCATACAATACATAACAATCATTGTGATGCTCACGCCCCTGTCTGCTAACACCTCCTAAGTGCAGGCTCTTTGCCAGGGGCATTATAGACCTGCGTACAGAAGGAGAAGAGGGCCCTGAGATGAGCCCAATCGTTGAGAAACTCTGTAGTGTGACCGCTAAGTGCCCAGCCTGCAGGTCTAGATAGCCTAGGATGCAGTGGTCGGTGCCACCTCTGGCCCCCGGCTCATCTCCACGTGTGCAGGATCCCATTTAGTCCTCACAGAACCCAGCCAGCTGCCCGTCTTACTCCGCTGACCTGGCAGAGCAGGTGCGGGCCCACCGTGATCAGGTCACACGACCAGAGGTCTGCTTCCAAAATCTGAGCTGGGACAGCTGTGCCGGGGGGGTCTCTGAGTGTCACCTGCACTCAGACACCTCACATAGCCTCGGTGCAGTGGCTGCTGAGTGGTGAGCCTGCCTGGTAAAGGCTATGGACTGGGCTTTAATTCAGAATTATTGTGATGAGAGAGCTGGGGTTCAATCAAAGCATCCAGATTTAATTTTGCTGATATCTGGCAGCCTCAACATCAATGGGGCTGGTGGCCCCTGATCTACACAGGAGACACATGGTAGGAAGGATCCCCTCCCCATGGGGCCTACACCACTCAAGGACCAAACTTTCTTTTCTCTCTAGCACACTGGACCTCCCACCAGACTTCCTCACCTCCAAGGGAAGGCTGCCCCCAGGCGAGCTCACAATTAAACAGGCTGTCAATGTCGCCAAGACATCTCTGTATGAAGCAAATGAAGGCCCTCAGGTCAAATGAGATAATAAAAAGGATATTCCGACAGAGATTCAGCGGGAACCAACTCAATAAGAAATTAGAAGGAAAATAAAAGCACTCATCACAGCGGGCCCAGCCAGGCCAGTGTGGCCATGCCCCTCCCTCCTCGGTCCAGGCCAGGCCAAGCAGGAGGCCTTAGGGCGCCGCACCTGCTCCCCAGCTGGGCAGCCTTTGCTCTGTGACCTGGGAGAGCTTGGGGGACTGATGGGGATGGATGCATCTGACATGCCCCAGTACCGTGGGGGGCAGGGGTTCCCACAACCTCCTTGAAATAAATGCGCAATACTGATTTTCTGGTGAATACTGTGAGAAACAGTCAGGTTGTTTGAAAATGTCAGATTTAATAGCACAGGAAAATGTCTTGGGACTCAGAAGACGAGAATCCCGTGAGTGGCAGGACA
Source organism: Galagoides demidoff (assembly GCA_963574575.1). Lineage (NCBI taxonomy): Eukaryota > Metazoa > Chordata > Mammalia > Primates > Galagidae > Galagoides > Galagoides demidoff. Next base: position 226 of record CAUYQV010025606.1, on the reverse strand, counting down.
CCCTGTGAGGGAGGGGACACCGTGGCAGGACACCCTGTGAGGGAGGGGACATTGTGGCAGGACACCCTGTGAGGGAGGGAACACCGTGGCAGGACACCCTGTGAGGGAGGGGACACCGTGGCAGGACACCCCGTGAGGGAGGGGACACCGTGGCAGGACACACAGTGAGGGATGCGACACAGGGGCAGTACACACTGGGAGGGAGGGGACACCGTGGCAGGTCACC
>CAUYQV010025603.1:0-26956 GCA_963574575.1 Galagoides demidoff | reverse complement strand
CATGGCATCACAGCTCATAGCAACCTCCAACTCCTGGGCTCAAGCGAGTCTCCTGCCTCCGCCTCCCAAATAGCTGGGACCACAGGCGCCCGCCACAATGCCCGGCCATTTTTTGGTTGCAGCCATCATTGTTGTTTGGCGGCCCGGGCTGGGGATTCGAACCCGCCACCTTAGGTGTACGTGGCTGGCGCCTTAGCTGATGGAGCCACAGGCGCCGAGCCAAGCTTGTTTATCTTTTAAGGGAATCAGACTAATAACAATTCTAGCGATAATCTCTGTATAGCATTTGAACTTTTATAAAGGGCATCTTGCATATACTAGCAATTAACATAATCTCAGTGTATTGACTCCTAAAAAGAAAAAGAAATCCTGCCATCTGTGTCAACACGGATGAATATGGAGAACATTATGTTAAATTAAATCATCCAGACAAAGGAATACAGATACCTCATGATCTCATTTATATATGGAATCTAAGAAAGGTAAATTCATAGGGAGAGAGCAGAATGGTGATTACCAGGGTCTGGGAAGAGAAGGGAGGATTAGATTATGTTTGCCAGAGGGTAGAAAATTTTAATTTGACAGGAGAAATAAATTCGTATTGTACAACAGAGTGACTATAGTTAATAACAATGTATTACATGTATATTCTTGAAAACTTCTAAAAGTATATCTTGAGCATTCTCACAACAAAAATAAGTGTATGCGATAATGCATGTGTTAAGTAGCTCAATTTAGCCATTTCACAATGTGTACATTTCAAAACATCGTGTTGTACACAATAAATATACACAATTTTGTTAATTAAAAAATCATACACAGCACATATACCATCAGAGTTTATGTGTTTTTAAAAATCCGGGGAAAGATTTGAGTTGATAATTCCTTTATTCAATAAACTTGTTTTGCGTGCCTGCTGTATGGTAGATATTATAACCATTTGAACCCAAACACATTTTCAGGAAGTATAATAGGTTTTCTCCAGAAGGAAACAAAAGACAAAGTCCCTACTCTCACAGAGGGAATGTGAAGAAATACAATAAACAGGTAAACAGACTTTCAAAATTCAGATATTGTTAGGAGCTGAAAAAGCAATTAACCTATCTTAGGGTTAATAAGATAGGGAATGGTTGGCTTAAAGGTATTCTCTCCAAGTGTTTTCTTTATATCACACCAAGGTGTAAAGTACAAGTATCCTGAGGTCTAATTCAGCATGAACAATTTGCTCCAAAGGATTTATTTGCTCTCACTATAATTTGAGTTCATAATCACCAAGTTCTTTTTTTTTTAAATTTCTTTCTACATAACATTAGGGAAATAAAGTCAGTTATAATTCATCAAAAACATGATGTTTCTCAATCAAGACTTCATTTCCTGAATGTTACCTATTTTGATCCAGAAAAGAGAGACTTTCATAGGTCTTCCTGATATAATGGTTCAGATGTTCATTGAGCAGAAGTATGTCTAGATAGGTCTCAATGGACTACTCTATACTTATTATACCTATAATCTGACCTAATCTTGCTCAGATTCTCTCACTAAACTTGACTATTATAGGACCCAGAACTGGTATTCTAAACCTTATAAAAAGCAAAGTAGCTCAAGCGACAAACAGAACTAGGTTGAATGGGAAGGCAATGCTACAAAAACACAGTGGAACATTTGGGTTATTTGGTATGAGGCTGAACTCTTAGTCAACTTCTGAAAGACCTGAAGTATTTACATGACACTTCTGCCTATTATCTGATATTGCTTTTGGAAAAAGTAATGAGAAATTTCAGAATAAATGTATTTTTAATCATGCTTGAGGAAGTTAGATAATCATTGAATGGAAAAAAGAAAAATGAGTGTAGCATCTGACAGGAAATCCACAAGTTTTTTTTGTTTGTTTGTTTGTTTTGTTTTTTTCCTCTTTCTCCTTTTATTTTTTTTTTATTAAATCATAGCAGTGTACATTAATACTATCATGGGATACTGTGTACTGTTGCTATATATAATTTGAAATACTTTCATCCAACTGGTTAACATGGCCTTTTTCTTAGTTATTGCGTTAAAACATTTATATTCTACATTTAGAGAGATTCATATGTACCCTTATAGGATGAACCATAGGCATGATCCCACCAATCACCCTCCCTTCACCCACTCTCCCCCCTCCTCTTCCTTCCCTCTCCCCTCTCCCCATATTCCTAGGCTAAAATGGGTTATAGCTTTCCTATGAAAGCTATAAATTAGTTTCATAGTAGGGCTGAGTACATTGGATACTTTTTCTTCCATTCTTGAGATACTTTGCTAAGAAGAATATTTTCCGGCTCCATCCATGTAAACATGAAGGAGATAAAGTCTCCATCTTTCTTAATGGCTGCATAGTCTTCCATGGTGTACATATACCACAATTTATTGATCCATTCGTGGATTGATGGACTCTTGGGCTTCTTCCATGACCTTGCAATTATGAATTGAGTTGCAATGAACATTCTGATACAAATCAGATACTGGCGTGGTTGTGGAGAAAAGGGAACACTTCTACACTGCTGGTGGGATTGTAAACCAATATGTTCCTTTTGGAAAGACATCTGGAAAACACTTAAGGACTAAAAATAGACCTACCATTTGATCCTATAGTTCCTCTATTAGGTATATATCCAGAAGACCAAAAATCACACTACAACAAAGATACTTATGTCAGAAATTCACAAGTTTTAACAGTGCAAATCCACTTGCAGGCTAATTTTCTTCTGCCTTTCCCACATTTGAGGCAGCAAGACCAACCCCTCCCCTTCCTCCTCCTCCTCAGTCTACTCAAAGTGGAGACTGTGAGGGTAGAGACCTTCTTATGATTCATATCTACTTAATAAATAGTACAATAAATATGTTTTATGATTCTGTTAACATTTGCTTTCCTAGCTTACTTTATTGAATAAGAACACAGTATATAATATATATAACATAAAAAATGTTAATTGACTATTTATGCTATAGTAAGGCTTTTGGTCACCAGTGGGTGTTAGTAGTTAAGTTTTGGGACAGACAAACATTATATATGGATTTTTGACTGAGGAGGTGTTGCTCTCTTCCATCCCTGCATTCTTCAAGGGTTAACTCTTTTTCAATAATATACTGTATATGTAAAAGTATTTAAAACTAAAGTAGTTATTAATAAGTACACAGTATATATGAAACAAGAACTGAATAAATAATGTATGTACTTTTGGCTGATTTAGGTCTTATAAATACAATGGGTATTCCTCATATCAATTACAGATTCTACTGAGAACTTATTGAGCACCAAAACTATGATAGGTACTGTGGTAACTGAAAAATGCTGTTCTGGTAATTGAAATATGTGTAAACATTTAACTTCATGATGGTGTGTTCTATGGTATAATAAAAATGTACACAGAGAGCTTTAGAAGCAACTCACCTCGGAAGTTACAGAAAATATTTTGGGTGAAGGATATTGGAGCTAACTATTTCAGACATGATCCCATTTTCCCTGTCCTTGTCTTTCCCAGTTTCTCACAGCTGGATCCACAGGTGCTCTTCTCCAACTATGGCTGTGTTGTTGGTATCACATTAACTGTGCTAAGGAGTGTGGAACTTGTTCCAGGTTATTCCATGATGTGCACTTTACAGCTCACATCATGTCCTTCTCCATGTACGCTATACAAGCACAAAGGCCAATTCCTTGTTTCCCAAGTATTGAAATAAAGTCCACATTCTGAATCCTGAATTCCCATGCACAAATGCCTCTATTTGGATAGCTACAAGTCAGAATTGTTTTTATTTTGGACTCAGAGAGCCCTTGGTGTAATCTATTTCACAGGAGGAATGTGGTAAATAGAGAAAGGGAATGAGATTTTAATTTAGGGAAATCTGGGTGTGAATTCTGGTTTTGGCATCTCTTGTCATCCATTCATCCAGAGATAATTGGTGGACAGCTCAGTATATGCCACCCATTTGGCCAGGTTTGGAGAAAAAGACAAAGTCCCTGCGTCCAAGATTCCATTTTCTAGAAGTGGAGCAACAGAAACGAAAACAAGGTCAGTGATGGTATATCAGTTCCAATGGCTGCCATAATACAGTACCACAGCCTGAGTGCCTACAGAAAAGAAATTTATTTTCTCACAGTTCCAAAAGCTAGAAGTCAAGATTAAGATGCCAGCAAAGTGAGAGCTTCTGTCTGTTTTCTCCTTCTGTCTTCTCCATGGTCTTCTTTCTGTCTATGTGTGTCCTAATCTCTTCCTATAATGGATTAGGTCCTACCCATGTGGACTAATTTTTTCTTATTGACCTCTTTAAAGGTCTTGTTTCCAAATATATTTAGTCACATTAGGGGATATTGCAGGTTAGGACTTCAACAAATGAATAGGGGGCGGGGCACAATTCAGTCCATAAAAAATAACATACAGATCTGAAGGCAGTATTCAGAGTGATATTGTGAAGAAATGGAGTGGCTAGCGAACTGGAGTAAACAGCATAGTCAAGGGAGACCATTCTGATGATGTTAAAGTTGAGGTGAGCCCCGGAACATAGGGAAGTTGTACTTTTACCCTTCTGGAAATATATGGCAAGGAGAGGAAACCATAAAGCCCAAGAGAAAGCATTTAAAGTATTTGAGGAGCTGAAAGTGGTAGTCAAGATATTTGCAACAGGGAGGACGAAAAGAATACCATAAATGAGGTAAGCTTCTAAATTTTTCCATTTGAGTTTCCATAGTTATCAAATACAGATAGTCACCAAAAAATGTCAAAACAGTTAAATTTCACGGTAACGAATAGTTCTAGCAACTAATAGTTGCTCTGTTAAAAGAAATGGAAAAAAAAAACCTTAAAAGAAGCAGCAGTATTTTCCTTTTTTCACACATCGGTCATTACATTTGAAATTACACTCCAGGACATTCATCACTATGACTAATACTGACCTAATGGTAGCAAAATGGATGCAGCATATTCACACATTTTCTATCACCTGACCAGCCTCAATCACTTTACAGCTGCCATCAAAATCTGACAGGCCTATGATCACTGCTCTAAAATACCTTCATTAAAAATATCCTTATCAAACGTACTGTCAAAAAATCAGTATGTGATTTGCTGTGTAGTTAACCTCCAATTAGTTTTGGAAAAGAAAGTACATTATAATCACTTTTCAACTATTGAAACAATTTCAAATTTTGTAAATTTCTACTTGTAATTATATAAAACAATGGCAAGTGTCTTTTTAGATAATTATATCTAATCAATTCTAATATAATCTATTTCAAATCCACTAAGAGACATTTCAAAATACAAAATACACTATTCACTCACTTATATCACATGTATTAGGAAGTCAAATATAAGGTATAAAAAGCTCTGCAAATTGAAAATTTATTAACAAGGGTGATAAATTAATGATGTTTTAGAAGATATAATTTTTGTTTCAAAAAAGAGGGTAGACAGGTTAAACTGGATTCAATTTTTTTCTTGCTATGATACCTTAAATTACCTTTAATTTCATTCAATTATGAATCCTTTTTTATTCCAGTAGTGCTTTACTTTTCTGAAGCAGCCTTCAACTGAACATTCTACACCAGTATCAGTTGTCAGTATTGCGGCAAGTTTGTTCGAAAAAAGAGTGAGAAGTTAAAACCTGTTTTGGACTTATCATGCAGTCCTAAAATATTTGCAGAGTTGTCCACATTGATTTTGTAGTTCTCTGGGAATTATTTCTGTATACAGAGTCAGCAGTTCTGAAGCCTTACTCTTTCTTTCTCTCTACAAAATGATATTCAGAATTCCCAAGAGTTACCTCCAAGAACTATATTGAAAGTGTCATTATGTTTTGAAAATCCCAATGACTCATACAAAATAGATTTTTGATAAAGGGGTTTAATTAATCAAAGTGCTCCAGAATGCCCAGAGTGTGATTTGTAGTGTCATTTATTTCAAAATATTAAGAAGCTACAAATGTTTTTGTTACATGGACAGCCTTTATAATGTTTAAATCAGGACTATTAGTGTTCTCATCTCAAAAATAGTGTTCATTGTATCTGTTGGGTAGATTTTTATGCCTCTTTCTTCACCCCCATCTTGATCGTGACTATACTCTCTGGGCCTATGTTTGCTCATTGATTTGTTCCAAATTATTAGAGAGTACATAGAGTGCTTGATTTTCCATTACCGAGATACTGCACTTAGAATAAGGGTCTCCAATTCCATTCAAATTGCCACAAAGACATTAATCATTAATTCATTTATTTTTATGAATGAGTAGTACTCCATAGTGTGTGTGTGTGTGTGCGCACGTCTGTGTATCACATTTTGTTAATCCAGAGTGTGTGTGTGTGTGTGTGTGTGAGCACATCTGTGTATCCCATTTTGTTAATCCACTCATGAATTGATGAGTATTAAGTTGATAGCACATCTTTGCAATTGTGAATATTGCTGCAATAAACATTCAAATGAAGATATATTTTTAATAAAATTACTTCATTTCTTTTGGGTTGTTACCCAGTAGTTGGATTCCTGGATTGAATAATGTCTGTATCTATTTCTTGAGGAATTTTCATACTGTTTTCCACAGAGTTTGTACTAATGTACAACCCCACCAACAGTGTACATTTTTTTACTTTTTAATAATGGCCATTCTAACTGGGATAAAGTGTTATCGCATTTCATCTTGGTTTTAACTTGCATTTCCCTGGTGATTAATAATGTTGAACATTTTTTCATTTGTCTGTGGGCCATTTGTCTAGCTTCTGTTGAAAGTTTCTGTTCGTGTCATTTGCCCACTTTTTAATGGGATTGTTTGTACTTTTCTTGCTGATTTGAGTTCGTAGATTCTTAGTATTAGCCTTTTACTGGATGTAGAGTTTGTAAATATTTTCTCCCATTCTATAGGTTATCTACTTGATCTGTTGAAGCTTTTTAATTTACTCAAGTCCCATTTATTTACTTTTGTTGTTGTTATAATTGTCTTTGGAGTCTTCATCATAAATTCTTTGCCTAGGCTGATACTTTGAAGAGTTTTTCCTACAATTTCTTCTAGAATTGTTACAGTTTCATGCCTTTCATTTAAGTATTTTATTATTTTAAGTAGGATTTTGCAATCCATTTTGAATTATTTGCTGTTGAAAGAATCCTGGATGTTCAAAAACAAAACAAAGAAGGCCATTATAGTCTGCATATCTTAAATTTAATTTTAAATTCATTTTTTGAATGTTTATCATCAGTATATTCACATTCTTCATCCAGCTTTATTTTTGTTTTTTGTTGTTTTAAGTTCTAGGTTATACAAAAACCTAGGCCAGGTATGGAAAATCAGGATTTTTTTTTTGAGTGCCATATCAAAAGTTGGTCCTATCTGAAGTATTTTAGGAAGACATAGTGGTCATATCTAACTTGATTATCATGATGACAATTAATGATGTTGGGCTGAAAGTTGACAGAGAATATATGAACCTGGCATTTGCCTTACTGGTTTAAAGAAAATTTTGTATCTCATGGAGATTTTCATATTCAATATATTACCCTTTTTGATACCCCTTCATGATTAGAAGCACTATTTCACTTATTCTCTTTATTTTTTTCCAAATTATTTTTCCAAGAGGGACAAAAAACTTATTAGTAATATCAGTAACAGGAATATTTCTCATATTGGACATATATTTTATACCAGGCACTGTGCTAGTCACTTGACTTGCACTTTTACATGCATTGACATGGTACACACTAAAGTGACTATTAAGTTGAAATTAATAGTAATTTATAGATGGAATTAATCTCAGTGCTCAGGGCTAATAAATGCCCAGTTCAGAATTCAAGGTCAGGTCTTTTGACACCAAAGCCTGTGGTTGTAACCACTAAGAGATTTTAAATGACTTGAACCTCAGAACACACTAATACTATATGGATCAAAGCTACCAATGGACAGATCAATGCTAATGATGGACTCACATTTATCTTTCAGTAAAAAGATCATCAGCTCTGTGTTCTGCAATTCTTGATTTTTTTCTCTAGAGTAGAGCCAGTCTGTACAGAATATCAGTATTAGGGCTTTAGTAATTGGAGGGACCTTAGTGATTATCATTTTTATCATCCTCATTTTTTTTTTTTAGATGAAATGACTTTCCCTGGTTCATAAGGAAAATGAAAGAAAAAATAGTAGTAGCATCATGGTAGTTTGACTCTAAATCTTCATTCTTTCTATGACCATAGTCTACATTTCTTAAGCATACAACAAAGAGATGTCAGAAATGAATCTTGTGACCAGGGAAGAACAAGACAACTAAAATTGTTCCATGAGTTAAAGAATGAAGAGAATAGAAAAGAAAGGACCTTTATAGTTCAAATAAAGGGAAAAACTCTGATTGGAATATTAACACATAAAAATAACTATAATATCTACAAACTAAAAGTATCATTATGTTTACAACATAGGTTTTATTACTTACTCCCTGACTATCAGACAGTGCTTTCAAGAAAAATTATAAATCATATCATCCCTTCCCCAAGAGTAGACCCTGCATTTGCTTCAGGTATCTCTTAATGTATTATAGTTATATAGCAGATATCCCAATATCCAGAAACCTTATTGCAGTGCAATTTGAGATCACTGGATGTGTATGCAGAAATAATCTCAAACAAAACCAGAAGGGAATAACTTTAACCACTGAAAATTCTGAAGGTGTGATCACAGCAACCAGCTTGGAGGGTGCTGCCTGTGGTCTTGAGATATTATGCCGGCTCCTGATTTATGAACTGGTTTTCAGTGCTGAAATAACATCCAGGGCCCTGCGTTGCATGGTGACATTTGAGAGAATCTAATTCTTAGGATTCAAATGTAATAACCAAGTGGACTTTTCATACTGTCAATAAGGGAGCCAAATTACAGAACAATTGTCCTGTTATTTTAGAAAAAAAGAAGGTTGCAACATATGTGTACCGCAAACTCCACCAAAATACACTAGTGGAAATGTGGACTAACAGTGAAATAGAAAACATTAACAAATGGCATATTTTAATGTCATGCTTAATCTTGAGGTTAAAAAAGGCAAAATAGTCCGACTCTCATTTATTGGCATATTCTCTGTTTTAAACCTACTCTTCATATATGCACAACTCAGTTCAGAAAAATGATTGACCCCAGGACTTACATTTTTTATTTAAAATGTGTGTGTTGTGGTATGTGTGTATGTATTGTGTTTGAAGGGTGGGCGTTCTTAAGAAAACAGACACTCCTATAATTTAATCGTCATCAGTGCCACTAGGAGAGGCTAAAATAATCATAGATTCTTAGCTCACAGATTTCTTTTATGGTCAGAAACTGTAAACAATAAGAAACTTTTCATTTCTAACTCCATAATAGAATCAGGGTTTTCTCTTGGAGTTAACAAAGTAATTACTTCCAGTTTTAGTCAAGAACGACAAATCTTAAGAGGTGAAATGTCAAGTTAGTGAGAAAAGGCATCTTCTCAGGTGGAAAATTCTCTATGTAAAGTTAATGTTCAGTGATATTTAGTTACCCATTTTGGTGAGACTGGGAGTTGGGAGCTGCTCCTCACTGAGGAATCAAGAGTTAATAGAAGAATACACTTAGAAATGTTTTTCAGAAAATGGAACCAATTGTCATGTTTAACGATAAGTATGTAAAATAGTGATATATGACAAAGCATATTGTATTGTGATTTTTCTACTGGTCACCATTTGATACTTTATCATAGCATGCAAATAAACTAACATTGAAATGAAGATTCGCAGAAGATCAATTTAGAAATTAGAAAAATACTGTTTTTCCATGGGGCTCCATAAACTGAGCTGCTGAACTGCTAAATATCTACTTTACTCTAATTTTTAAATCATTCTGAAGCTTAGTTTTTTAAAATAATTTTTAACAATGATGTTTTGTTAAGTTTTAGAATATGAATATATTAATTCAAGATTGACAGGGAAAACATTCCCTTGCCTAAAATCCTAATTTGGCAAATGAAATAACAGGTGAATTCCTGCTGCTTCTTAGGTTAAACTGCAACAGAAGTATTTTTATGGCAGGCACCCAAATATTTTACGTATTTTCATAAATAGCATAAAAGTAGCAATTTGTAAAATAAGAGACAGAAAGCATTCAATAGCTTATAAAAGGCATCACAAGACCTCACCATTTAGGTATTTCTCTCTAGTTGTCTCTTCTTTTGTACACAGGAAGGGTTTACAGATGAATTAAGTCAGTTGTAAGTAGTGTAGACTTGATCCTATTTTGTTTTCTTGACCATTAATAATGAAGAAAGACCGACCTCATTGACAGCTATTCAGTGATATATATAAAAGATGCAAAATAGATCTTTTTAGGCTTTTTCTTTTGAAAATAAGAATGAAGACTTTCTTTCTCTACTAGAATTCTGTATTTATCAAATGCCTTGAGTGCACAATGGTATAATGCCATTGAGTTGTTCTGAGGACAATATATTCTTCCTTCTTGGCCATAATTAATATAGATTTCTTCTCTCAACCTTTTCCCCAATTGCTGTTCATTTATCATAATGGGACCTGAGCACATATGTAGTAACCAAGCCTCTACATGGTCCAAGTAGATAGATATAGTAAAAGTCTAATAGCCAACAGCAGAAACTTTCTTAAAGGATTTTGAGACATGATTTAAAAATGAGGAAATGGTATTGGGATTTTGTTACTTGATAGGAAGGAAATCTTTCCTCTATCACAAGTGGTGTCAGGAAGATACCTCTGTGAACAGGGAACACAGCAGGATTTACTTACCGGTTGTCAGGGAAAGAGGTGGTTGAAGCTCTTCCCTGTGGTATTCATTCATTTCTTGAGAGTTATTACAATTATTTTTTCAGCCAACATAACCTGAAATGCATACAAAAAAGCGTATAAGTATTCAAAAATTTCAACGAAAATCTCTATCCTAATTAACTATAAATCAGTAAAGCCAAGTAGCCTGAGGTAGGTTAAAATGAGAACTTTGTACATGAAAGGCTACATATGCCCCTAAATCTAAAAATTTCCTGGCTGTAAACCTCTGAATCACTATATGCCACTTCCTTCACTTCAATTATCCTCTTACAGAATGTAAGAGAAGGCTAAGCAAGCCAAATAGGAGTCCATGTCGTCAGAGAGTTAAGTCATTTTTTAAATTTTTTTTTGTTCATGTAGCAAAATCCATAGATCTCAATGGGAGCACACTTCCACCTCTGTCATCTGAGGATGTGGAGTGGAACAAAGTTAGAATTTATACCCTCCTGATTAGCTGAATTACACTCCTGGGGTCTTAAACCTAGGAGGAGTGGAGTTCCTGTAGCACTTTCTTTGTTCCACCTTTAAGAGACTTTCTTCATCAACTTATTACTATGCTTATTTTATCTTCCCTTGTATGACTTAAAGTTCTTTAAAGAAAACCATTCCTTGTACTTCTTTTTAGGCATACTTACAATATTGCCGATAACTGGATGTTACCAAGAGTATATGCTCAAAAAAACATAATTACATTTTTTGAAAGTGAGAGAAAGTGGCCATATTATCAATTACAAAATCATAGCATTCTCAAGACATTCTCAGGATAAATCATTTCAAGCATGCATAAAGATTCCAGTTCTTGTTCTTCATGACCTAACTGTTCTTTCTTTTAGAGTCACTATTTTCCTTGTTTTTGTTTCTGCTTATTTCCAATACACGGTAAGTAAGCTTTGGCAAATTAATAATCATGCATACATTTCCACCACAAACCATTCCACATGGCTATCCAGACTTACATTTACCACTCTTGGAATTGGAAGACAGTCATCCAGGCAATAATACAAACAGCAGCTTCCTAAACAGAGTGATATGTACATTGAGGAGGATCATAGCAGCTCAGATGGGAGCTACTTAGACCTCAGCCTCTCCAGCTCATCTACTGTAGTGATTAAATTTTCTATCTGAGCCATATAATGTGTATCAATATCTTCGTGTTTTAAATTATTTTATTTAACCCTAAATATAAGTTTAATTAAGGACTTATAATCTATATTATAATATTTATACAAAAACTGAGGAGTTAAATAAAACCAGCAAATATAATTTGACTCTGCATAATTTTAATATGAAATCTCATTTTCTCAACATACAGAGAAATACTTTTTAGTATTTGATGAACACCAGGCATACCAGTACCCTGTTCATTTGTCCTTTTTTGAAAACTAGCTCATTGAAGAAGAGGTTGACCATTTAGGGTCTACTCTTTTATGTCTCCCATGAATTGACTGTGTTGAAAATGAACCAAAACTATAAACTCCAGACAAGTAATGAATAGGTCCTCAATTCTTCATATTCTGACATCTTTCTGAAAGAACAAAACTGGTATTCTCCTTTATTTTTTAGTGTTCAATAAACAACACTTGTCATTGAGCTACCAACCTCAAACACCACCATAGTAAAGGTATTTTCTATCATATTTTTTTGCTTCATTAGAAGACAAAGGAGGAACTCTTCTAGAAATTGGCATAAACAAAGGATTTATAACTAAGACCCCCCAAACAAATAGAGCAACAAAAATATAAATAAATAAATTGGTGGGCGGCACCTGTGGCTCAAAAGAGTAAGGCGCCAGCCCCATATGCCAGAGGTAGTGGGTTCAAACCCAGCCCTGGCAAAAACTGCAAAAAATAAATAAATTGGACATAGTGAAACTAAAAAGTTCTGTAAGCAAAGAAAATAATCAACATATTAAACAGACAACAAAAGGAATAGATTTGATATTCATAAACCATTTAACTGAAAAAGGGCTAATATCCAGAATTTACAAAGAATTTAAATGAATTAACAACAAAAAAAATGAAGCTATCAAAAACTGGGCAAAAGACATGAACAGAGTCTTTCAAAATAAAATAGACAAATGATGAACAAACATGGGGAAAAACTCAATATCACTAATCATTAAGGAAATGAAAATTGAAGCCACAATGAGATGCCATCTTACCCTGGCAGAATCATCAGTATTAAAAAGTCAAAACATAATAGCTGTTGGTTTAATGAAAAGAGAGAGCTTATACACTGTAAACTTGTAGAACTGCTATGGAAAGCAGTATGGAGATTTTTCAAAAAACTAAAAGTAAACCTACTATTCAATCCAGCAGTTCCACTACTGGGTATCTACCAAAGGACAAGAAGTCATTTTACAAAATAGACACCTGCACCAGAATGTTTATTGCGGCACAATTGACAATTTTAAAGATATGAAACTAACCCATCAACTGAAAAGTAGGTAAAGAAAACATCATATAAATATATCATAGAGTACTACCCAACCATAAAAAGGAATGCAATAATGTCTTCTGCAGACACTTGGTTGGAACTGGGATGATTATCCTGAGTAAAATATCTTAGAAATGGAAAAGCAGATACCACATGTTTTCATTTACAAATGGGAACTAAAAGAAGGATATATATGGTAATAAAGAACAGCGATGAATGTTGGAAACTACAAAGGAAGGTGAGGCATAGGGAGAGAGGGATAAAATTATATTGATTGAATGTACATTATTTGCGTGATGGGAACACTGAAAACCCTGACTTCAGTATGATATAATTTATCCATGTAATAAGAAACACTTGTACTCCCTAAACTTACTGAAATAAAAGAAATGATTAAGAATCAAAATAAATACACAGCTTTTGTTGCCTATTTATTCTGAAAGTGGATTAAGGTATATGGTTTGGTCTTTTTAGTTCAGTAAATGGTCATAATGTAGATAGCAATAATATACTTCAAATATTATAACTGAGAGATTAGAGTACATTTATCTTGGGGTTAATGTATTCATGTAGGACAATCTAATCATATTTTTCAACCATATTCATCAACAGTTACTCTAACTTATATTTTCTATAATTAAAAATAACAGTATGAACTCATTTGGTGCCTCTTAGTGAGAATAATGTGCTAAGAAATTTATTTTATACTTGGTAAAATATTAATTTACTGAGAAATTACCTGTTTTAATAATCTGACACTACGTACGTTGTCTCTTGACCATGAAGTCATTTCATTTTCTTGGAGTCAAACTTTAATTATTTTAAACAAATCTGTTTTAATATAATTGTATATAACTTTTTATTCATGAAATAATTTCTTTAAGTTTTCTATCAGAATGTTCTATTTTTTCTTCAATGTCTATCTATTAAGTAAACAAGCCTTGCTCCAGATATTGATGGTATAACCTGTTTTAGTCTTCTCAGGCTGCCATACTATAAACCTTCCTTACTGGCTTAAGAAAATAGAAATGTATTTCTCACAGTTCTGGAAGTCATCAGAGTGGCAGCATGATTGGGTTCTGGTGAGGGCTCTTTTTCTGACTTACTGATGGCCTCCTTCTTTTTGTATGTTCACGTGGCCTTTCCTAGATGCATGCTCATGGTGAGAAGAAATCACTATTTTTTCTCTTTCTTTTCTTATAAGTGTACTAATGCCTACAGAATAGAAATCTAGCCTTGTGACCTCATTTAACCATAATTATACCCTAAAAGCCCCATCCTCAAATAAAGTCATATTGGGGGGTTAGGGCTTTACTATAGAATGTATGTGTTCTTCAAAGTAGCTATGTTGGAACTTAAACTCTAAGGTGATGGTATTGAAAGGTGAGGCCTCAGGAGATAACTATTTTCTGAGGGCAAGACCTTCATGAATGAGATTTGTGACCTTATAAGAAATGTTAAAGAGAGCATCCTAGCCCTCTTTTCCCTTCTGCTGTACATAAAAAGTAGCATGACATAATGTGTAACAAAAAATCCAGACATAAAGGAAGGTTAGGGAAATAAGAAATTTAGAAATAGGTGGGCTTAAAAAAATTTCAAATTTATGGAACTTTATAAACCCAGAGGGAAAAAAACACCCCCCCAGACAAACAAACAAATATGTAGGCACATTATACTCAAAGTGCTGAAAACTAGACTCTCTCACCATTTCTCCTTTATGAGAGGAACCCACTACCAACTCTCTTTGGAAGTTCCCTACACTTCCTCTTTTTCTTTCTAAATAAAATTTCTCTTTGTTTCTCTTACCAATAGAAAAGGGCAATACTGCCTGGAGACATAAAGCAGCCAATTAAAGACAATCAATTTCAAACAGAGATTATTTATACTAGGAATAAAAATAAATACACAACGTTCATTGCCTATTTATTCTGAAAGTGGATTAAGGTATATGGTTTGGTCTTTTTAGTTCAGTAAATGGTCATAATGTAGATAGCAATAATATACTTCAAATATTATAACTGAGAGATTAGAGTACATTTATCTCAGGGTTAGTGTATTCATGAAGGACAATCTAACCATATTTTTCAATCACATTCATAAACAGTTACTCTAACTTATATTTTATCTCATCACTCACCTTTTCTCCTTCAGGAGAGGGACCCACTTTCAAGTCTCCTTGGAAGTGCTCTAAACTTTCTCTTTGTTCTTCCTAAATAAAATCTCTCTTTGTTACCATGAAAAAAAATTGCTGAAAACCAGTGATTAAGAAAATCTTAAAAACAGACCTTATTTACAGGGGAGGAAAAATAAGAATATATGAGGAATTCTCAGAAATTGTGTAAGCCAAAAGATAAAGAAATTATTCCTTTAAAGGACTAAAAGAGGTGGGAGCTGACTGTCATCTATAATTTGATAACCAGTGAAAAATCTTCAAAGTTAAATTTATTGATTCTCAGTTTTGCTAATAAAAGTCTGAGACCTAATCATAAGAGTGTGCCATGTTTTTGTTCCCCACATATTACAATAACTTTACTAGAGGCTTATATGAAGCAGTTCTTTTTACCTCATTCATCATACCTAGCTATCAAGAAAAAAAATTACAAGGCATACTAAAAGGCAAACCACATAATTTGAGAAGACAGAATAAGCAACAAATCCAGTCTCAGACATGGCAGGGATGTTGGAATTATCAGACCAGGAATTTAAAACAACCATGGTTAATATACTAAGGGCTCTAATGGATAAAGTTGGCAGCATGCAAGAACAGATGGACAAGGTTAGTGATGTTCACTCAATGAGAGAGAAAAATTCCAAAACACTTTCAAACAGAAAGGCCCACTCATATAATCAAATATGCGTGTATATATACCTGTATTCAATATATTATATCAGAAGCAATTTTTCAGGAGTGGGACATGAATTGTAAAGTGGGTGAGCATTATTAGATATTATTTTATATCTATATTAATAGATTAATATTCCTAGTTGCATCTGCAAAATTCTTTTTGCTATGCAATGTAATATATTTATAGACATGATAGTACATCGTATTCATAAGTTCTAAAGATTGTTGTGGAATATCTTTGGGGGCCTAACTTTCTGCCTCTCACAGGCATCTACAAAGCAAGTGCAAATAATGTGCTTAATGATGAAAGAATGAATGCTTTTATACTAAGATTGGGATTAAATTTTACTGTGAAAATGTTTACTATTTTAAAATCTGGTCATCTCTTTATCTACCACTTCTAGCTCCATTTTATTTCTCCAGGGGTTGTATCAGGTAAAATCCTTGGATGACCAAAGATTTTAGGGAGAAACTGAGGGGTCATTCTGTTTTTCAAATGTCCATTTTCATCAGAAGATTCTGATCAATTTACTATATCAGGAGCAATGTTTTTTGGGGGGGATGGGACATGAATTGTAAGGTGGGTGAGCATTACTAGATATTATTTTAACAGCTTTATTGGGAAATCATTTTCATACACTGAAATATACTTTTTTTGAACATACAAATTGAGTTTGGGCACAAGATCTATGTATGGAACATTTTCATTACTCAAAAAATTTCTCAGGTCACCTGAAGGCATCTCCTACCCTATACCCAGCCCAAGGCTCCCGCTGATATTCATTGTGTTCCTGCAATTTCTCTTTTCTTAGGATATCAAATAAATGGAATCATACAGTATGTAGTCTTTGTGCTCAGCTCTCTTCATCTATGTTGTTCTATATATTCATGTTTTACCTTTTTATTTCTGAATGATGTTTATTTTTAAAAAATTACATAATCTGCTTTTCTTGTTGTTGGCTATTTAAGTTGCTCTCATTTTGAGGCTCTTATGAATAAAGTTCCAGCGAACATTTATTTATAAGTCTTTGCTGGGGCATAAATTTTCATGTCTTTTGGATGAATTGCTGGGCCATATGGTAAGTGTAAATTTCCCAGTCTCTTTTCCAGCCCTGAGTTTTATCCTTTGAGCCAGTAAGGCATTGCTTTTTCCCTTTTAGAGATATAAATGGATTGAGGAATGCACTCAGTCAAAGGTGAGCATACTCTCAAATCATATCACAAGCTAGTTGTTATTTTAAAGGTAGATCTTCCTTTAGATTCTACCTACTTTTTAATTGCATTTTTGTGCTTTCCCTTGCTTATGTGTGGTTTATATACAGCCAGAATTTTAAGCAGACTTTATATTTAGATTTTTAGATTTCAGCCCTTCTGTAGCTATTTTGCTCATAAGATTTTTCTCTGAAATATCTAGATAATGTGCTATCTTGTTCTCTATCATCCTCCACATTCAGCTGTAAGCCTGTGGTTCTCCACCACCTTGTTTGAAAAGGTTGAGTGGTTTGTGAAGCACCCAAGGAACGAAAACCTCAGACTCAACAGTTCTCATCTTATACAACAGTCATCTTTAAATATTCTCAAAATTTTACTTGAAGTTTTAAATTTTAGTGCTTTGATATAATTTTTTTTAATAATTTTGACTAGATCTTAAAATTATTAACTGTAGAAAGGATTGCCTGTTGTTACCAGAAAAGTCTTATTTCTTTTTAAGTGTATGGTACTTTTTAAAGAAGCATCGAGAAAAATATTCCCCAAGTGATAAGTAGTATTCATGTTATAGTGATAAAATTTTAAATAACTTTTATTTTCATTTTTATGTTTCTCTGTATTTCTTGATATTTTCTGAGAGAGTGTATATTATCTTTATAATCAGGAAAAAAGTATTTCTTTTTTATTACTTTCATTTTGTATTAGTTGGCAAAAGCAAAAGCATGGGAAGTTGGAGCTGAGATGTAATTTTACAGACTATTAAAGTGCTTTCACAAACAGAAGAGAGTTATTTGGTAATTAGCATAGTTTTATATAATGCAAAACCTCACATTAAGGTGGTACTTGAAAAGATTTGTTGGGCTTTCACTCTTAAGTAGTTTACCATTTCATCTTATTTATACTATTAATTTGTATTGGTATAATACCCTTTTTAACAATAAAAAATAATGTGGGTTCATGGTGTCTGATCAATTTCAGTCATAATTAACATAATTTAGCCATTTTTTAAGAGATTAATATTTTTTCCTTTAGGATAATCTCTCAACCTGAGAAAAGATACAATGAGATAATAACTGTTCTACACTGAGAATTGACCAACTGCTTCAAACAGTTTACTCATGTTTAAACTGTCTAATCTTTTAAATACCTTGACCAAGTGGGTTCAAATATGGTCCACCTTTTATAAACTATGAAACTGAAGTTTAAGAAATAAATTATTCTCTATGGTCATTAAATTAGTAAAGTACAGAGCTGGATTTTCTTGGATTTGAACCCAAACAGACAGGCTCTCTGCCCACCACTCCACTGTCCTGTGGAGAAATGTGAGAATGGGGGATGGGGAATGGTATCTCAAGGCTCTTCTCTAAAATTAAATGGTAGCAGATATTGCAAAAAGAAGCTAGAGATATCCTTCAAAGATCTAACAAGGCTAAATTGGGCTAACATTTTTCTCAGGGTGGTTTAGAGATGATGTCTAAAAATTTCTTCCAGATCTATAATTCAGTATCTTGGTTCTCAGCTATTTTGACCTAAGGAAAAATCTAGAAATAAATATCTTCTCACACCCTGCCCCACAGAAACTAACTTTTATTGTTCAAACTTGACACTCAAGTCTCCTGTCATTTTTATTTCTTAAAAGTAAGGCTATTTAATTAAGGTTAGTTAACTGAAAAGAACACCAGAGAAGAATATAGCATTTTCCCATTTTCTCCACCAGTTACTCTTCTTTCTTAGTGCTAAAACCTCCTGAGCTGCCTGGCCAAACTCCTGCCTACCTTTTAGTTAATTATAGCAATATGATTAATTTCTATGCAAAATAATGTAAGCTGAATTGACATATGCAAAGCCCCAGCTTGCTAAAGGAAGGTGCTTATATTCCATTTCCTTTTTTTCTTTTCCTTTTTCCTATTTTCTAGCTGGAAAAATAGATATAAATGGAACAGTTGCTTTGGATCCAGATATCAAAGCTACATATTGAGGATGGCAGAGACATTCTATCTGCCCTGGATCAGGTCTCCCGTATAGTAAAATGAGAGAAAATACATCCTGCTATATTATTGAAATCATGTATTTTATTATGTCTCTATTGCTGTGTAACCAGTATAACATGAAAATTTGGATCTGAAAGGGGAGTAATCTCACAATAAAACACAAAAGAGATGTTTCTAACTGGATTTTCCATCAGGTGGTGGAAGGCAAAGGGGCATATGAGATCAGACCATTAAGTTTGTAAACTCATCCTAGAAATAATGTTATGTACCTCATTGCTGAATAACACTAGGGTCACCTTTGAAGTACTCCCCTCGGCAATCTGGTGACCTTAGTGGTAGTCAGCAATAAGTTATGTAGCACTTTTTCTGGGATGGGTTCTCAAACCTCATTGTTCAACCTCATATGCCGAAGGCTGGAAATCTGGTGACTCTTGGTATTGTGGGGCAAAATCTAACAAAACAGCTATGATAATTTTAGATCTGGACCCTATCTTTACTGGAATTACATATCTAGTATGATGGAATATACATATCTAGTATATCTAGTGGCTATAATAAAATAAAAATATTGGTGTACTTTAGCCAATTCTTTCTATTTATAGTAAGTTACTAAAAAAAAAAAACAGATTTAGGTAATTAATTGCTAGTTTGCAACAAAAGATGGAAGGGAACAAAGCCTTTCTAATAGAGAATTCTCCACCCTGGGAATAATAATATAATTATCATTCTCTCATAATATGAAGTGATGAATTTTCTTAGAGGAAGGTTTTTTGTTGTTTTATAGTTTTAGTTTTTGTTTTTAATAAAAAAGTCAGTGTCCGGGAGTCACTAAATGGCCCACAAGAATGGTATTTCAATTCATAATTCTATCTGGGTTAGAAACAGAGCATGTTTGTTAGATTAAGAGGAATGGTTGGAAATTTAATATTCATTTTTTCTTATCACTTGCCAGGTTATGGGCAATTTGATTGTCAAAGAGTAATTTTCTAAGAAAAAGGAGTATCTTGGGATGTGGGCTACTTTTACTGCGGTTAGATGATATCTCAAAGTGGTTTGGGTTTGCATTTCTTTCATAATTAAAGGTTATGAGCATTTTTTTCATATGTCTGTAGACTATGTGCATTGATGTAGAGAAAAGGCAACACTTCTGCACTGCTGGTGGGAATGCAAGCTAGTACTTTCCTTTTGGAAAGAAGTTTGGAGAACACTCAGGGATTTAAATGCAGACCTGCCGTTTGATCCTGCAATTCCTCTACTAGGTGTATATCCAAAAGACCAAAAATCACTTGGCAACAATGAAATTTGCACCACATTGTTCATTGCAGCTAAATTCATAAGTGCCAAGTCATAGAAGAAGCCCAAGTGCCCATCCACCGATGAATGGATTAATAAGTTATGGTATATGTATACCATGTAATACTATGCAGCATTAAAAAAGATGGAGACTTTACTTCTTTTACATTTACATGGATGGAGCTGGAAAATATTCTTCTTAGTAAAGTATCTCAGGAATGGAAAATATATATCAATGTACTCAGTACTACTATGAAATCAATTTATAATCACTCACATATATGAAAGATGAATCACAACTGTAGCCCAGAATGAAGGGGAGACAGGGAGAGGGATCGAAAGGGAGGTGGTGGTTTGATAGAGAGAAGGTTAATGGTGGGACCACACTTATGGAGCATATTGCAAGGGTACAAGCCAAATATATCAAGTATTGAACACGAATTTCTTAACACTGTGATTAAGTAAATAAGGTGAAAGCTATGTTAATTAGTGCTATGTAAGCACTCCAATTTGTACAAATGATCAACAAATTGAATCCCACAAAGGCATAAATGTACTTTTGATCTATGTACAGATGACTTAATAAAAAAAAAGAAGAGGAAGTATCTTAACGTATCCGCATATGTACTGTTGATTATAATCCCTTTGGTGTGCTACCAAACCCACAATAATAGAAAATTAAAAATTAAAAAAATAGAATATAGGGGAATAGAAACATCTTTCCAGTAGCCACTCATGGTGAGGCAGGGGAAAATAACTCCAACCACCTCTGGCTGGGGCAACCTACCCAGGGACATGGCTCTGTGTGGCACAATGAAATAGTGATGGACTACAGGAGCCAGTGAGGAGGTATGGAGCTGAGAACAACCAGCACAGAAGGCAAATGTTTGGGAAAGGGCAGGGACCAGCCTTCCAGCCCACCAATGAAGGACTGGGAACAAGAAAAGCCTTTCCTGTAGTCTTTTGTTTTGGTGCTAATCTCCTTCCTAGAGTGGTGTTAGAGGGCTTAAATGAGTGGGCAGACTCGAATAGTGCCCAGTACCCAGGATTGACTACCAGGGAAGGGGTGGATCTCCTATCAGCTTTGCTGTGAGCTGGGCACTGGCATCCTGGGAAGGTGGTAGGGGATAAACAGTCCACAGAGTCCTAGTGCACAGCTGAGTCTGGTGTGCCTGCTATGCTTGTGGATCCACCTGTGGGGTGAACATGGCAAGAACTTTAGGACCTTAGTTTTATTAAGACAAAAGGCTGATGAAGCAACCAGGCCTTGGTTGAGGGGAACTAAGTCAGGAAGACAGGACCCAATCTCCTTCTTGGCAAGTAGAGAGTGCTTTCTGGCCATAATTTTTCACAGCAAAATAAGGTATGTTCTTTACCTCCTAATACTACAATGATAGCTGGTATCAAAGCAATATATTGCGATATATACACATATGTATAATTTACACACAGGCACACACAATACGTATTTATTTTCTTTTCCTTTTTTTTTTTGATTAGTTGTATTTTAATCTTCATTTTTATTTCTTTAATAGCAAGGCTTTCTTCATTGTTGTTACAGTTTTTCAGCCCCTTTTATTCTCTCTTTGTTTTTTATTTCTCTCCTTTCATCTTGCTCTTGGTAGAGATTTTTCTACTTTTCTTTCCCACATCAATTTCTCATGGAACAGCTAAGATATCCCTTTTTAAAAATTTATCTTATATAATTATATCTTTAATTTTCTTTATCTATTTTTAATTTTCTTTCATTCTCTGAGTTCTGGATAGGTAGTAGTATTGAATTGGCTAGATGTGAAACACGGCATTGATCTGGTTCAAGGAGGTCACAGGCCTATGGTCTACAGTATCCTTTCAGCTTTGGCCTCTGGAAAGTCAATGTTGGCAGTTCCCCACAGCAACATAATGCTGAATTTTTATTTTATTTGGACGTATTTTTTTCTTTCCATATTTGATGGGGTGGAATCTTCCTTTTGGTGAGGCAGGTAAGGAGATCCTGACTTCATATCCTAGGAAAAATCAAACCTCGACAAAATTAAAACAATTGAAATTATACCTTGTATCTTCTCAGACCACAAGACAGTAAAGGTGAAACTCAATTCAAACAAAATTATTCATACCCACAAAAAGTCTTGGAAATTAAATAACATATGCTACATGACAGTTGGATCAAGGAAGATGTAAAGGAGAAAATTGCTAAATTCTTCAAGTGTAACAACAATGAAGGTGGGTAGTTACTTGTTCCTACCACACCATCATATGTTGAGCAGGAATGTGAAGGACGTATATCTTTGAGTTTATAAATCACAGGACCACTGGTAGCCACTTCTTGAATACTGTGATTCACCCTGACACAAATACCTTTTGTTGGCTATAATTGTAGATTCTTGAGGAAGGGATGAGCATGTTGAATATTTACAACAAACCTGTATATTGATATGTGCAAAGTTGGGGAGGGCACCAGAGAAGTGATGACTAATTGTAATTAATATCCATTCTACCCTCCTCATTTACTAATAGAAATTTAACTAGTAGAGTATTAATGGTAAGGTAGAACTACATTTCCTAACCATACTTAAATGTAGGTGAATATATGTTATTAAGAGCTGGCTAATGAAACATGAGTAGAAGTGATAGATACAATCTCTTTTCCCAGCTTTAAAATGGAATTTGGTTGCTATTCCCTTCCCCTGCTCTACCTGTTGGTTGTGTGGGAAATGAAGTCAAGTGGATTATTGAACAAGTGAAGTGTTGTCATAAATAAGCCTTATTGAAGTAGCTTAGCTCATACCCTAAACATTGGTAATTTCTACCCACAATTTATTCTGTTAATAAGTTATGGTATATGTTTACCATGTAATACTATGCAGCATTAAAAAGGGCCACATGACTTGTGGGCTTGATGTAGAAACACAAAATAGGACAACAGGTATTCCTCACATTAAACTACTATTTTCCTGAGAAGCAATCATACAGTTTTTGATGTCATTTCTTTTCAAATATTCAGTTGGGAAAAACTTTTCTGTACCAAGATGTTCATAAAAATGTTACTCATTTATTTATTACTCATTTAACAGGAAAAATATGAAAGCTATAAAATAGAAGAACTATTATGCCAACAGTGCTATGCTATCTTGATAAAATATTACACAAACAGGTACTGCTATATATAAATTCTGTGTATATATATATATATATATATATATACACATATGTTTATTCTGTGTGTGTGTATATATATACACACATATATTTCTGTGTACATACATACACACGCACATATTTTGCTTTCCAGATCCACCTTGATTGGTGTCACAGGAGACTGACCTGCTTGAACTTCATCAGCAGTTAGTTTTACCCTCTGTTCATGGCAATGAGAATCTAGCAGGACATCAGAAAGAAGGGTGTGAGGCCTGGACATTTTGTTCCCTAAATTCCCTCTTTGCAGGGTCACTGAGAGCTGTATGGTGTCTGCTGCACAAATCTCTCACAGAACACTGTCCATCTCTGAATTGAAGAGTTATTACCTCTTTGGTCCTTGAGATGGGAGCAGCACCCTATTGGTACCCCTGGGATTCTGTATCATCTTCTTGGTTTCCCAGTACCCACCCCACATCTTTATAAATTGTTCTCTTATTAAACTTTTCTCAAATTATCTAATTTGAGTGTGCTGTCTATTTTATTCTGGGATCCAAATATACAAGTAGAGAATAAAATCTTATATACTATGATCATCGTTACTATAAAATGCAGCATATAGGGTAACTATACAGTTTGTGTGCAATTGTCTATTTAAAATTGTATACAAAATTTATGGCTACCTTGTATAAGATTAAAGATCAGATGAATGCTAGAAAACAATGGAAATACCATGTTATAGTGATAAACTAAAAGGTGACCGTATCTTCTTCCTAAATTACATCTCCTGAAAGGCTTTTTTTATTAGTTAAAAAATTATAAAATTGTTGCTAGGATATTTTTTCAGGTGGATTTTCTTAGCTTTGCTTTACTAACTAAATAAGAATGAATAATTAACATATTGAATTTATATAAATCACCCTAATCATCTGCTTTCTCTTTTTCTGTTCCTAGGCCACACAGAATTACTGGAGAAAGTTTTGGAACCAGGCTTACTTGATTTTACTTAGATTCTGGCTGTTTTTAACAGAGAATGGTGTTTATTAAGTAGATATTTGTTGGGAAAAGACTAAGAATAAAGAACATGCTCAAGACTAAGCTTCCAGGAACATTCTACTAGCTCCTGAACTGGCCTGCCACAAAGACTTTTATCATAAATCTCACCGAGCACTAGATTCTACAGTTTGCCTTACAGGTGTCAAATATTTTACTTTTCTAGAAACTCAAATATTGCCTAACTCTTGCTGCTTCTGACTACCTTATAACCACCCCTGCCTGTTAAAACAAAATTGCTCTATGTGGTGAACTTGGAGTGCCTGCCCATTCTCATGTGCCTCTCTCCTGCTTCTAAACCAAAATCTTATATAGGATCATATGATGGGTAGAGCTTCATTATGCATTTGCCTTTTACCCATGAGAAAAAGCCCGGCCCGCCAAACAACAATGATGGCTGCAACCAAAAAATGGCCGGGCGTTGTGGCGGGCGCCTGTGGTCCCAGCTACTTGGGAGGCGGAGGCAGGAGACTCGCTTGAGCCCAGGAGTTGAGGTTGCTATGAGCTATGATGCCATGGCACTCTACCCAGGGGGATAGCTTGAGGCTCTGTCTCAAAAAAAAAAAAAGAAATTTAATTCCATTTTTTTGGTTTGTTTTTCATCTTTGGTTAAATAGGACATAGGTATTTATTTAAATGTAAAATGTACTGCATTGCTAGGGTTGAGCCACAGACTAGGTGGCTCTAACAATAGAAATTTATCACAAATCTAAAGACTGGTATTGAAAATCAAAGTATCATCAGTGTTAGATTCTGAAATCTCTCTCCTAGGCTTAGTTATAGAAATGGTCATGATGTCTACAGTTTACTCTCGAATGTTTCAGAGGGAGACAGAGGAAATAAATGAGGTAAAATGCTGTAGTATTCTTGGAACTCTTCTGAAAATTCAATGTTCTCAAGACAAAATAATTTATATGTATATATAATACATATATACACATATACGCATATGAATATTTAAATTGCGAGATAACATTGCATGTCTTTGTCATGCACAACAGGCTATTTTGAAATATATGTATATATACATTATGGAATGGTTAAATCTAGCTAAGTAACAAATGCATTATGTCACATAATTATCACTTTCATAGTGTTAATACACAAATTTTCTCAAGAATACAATATATTGTCATTAACTATGATAACTTGCTGAGCAATAGATCTTACCTCTTACCTAATTGTACCAAAAATCTTCCCACTCTTTTCCTACTCTTTTCTGATAACCACCATTGTAGTCTGTATTTATGAGATCAACTTTCTGAAATTCCACATGATGGAAGTCATATGGTATTTGTCTTTCCATATTTGTCTTCTTTCACTTAACATAATGTCTCCAGGTTTACTCATGTTGTCGCAAATGATAGGATTTTACTCTTTTTAAAAAATCTTTACTTTATTTTATTTGTTATTTTTTATTGAGACAGTAGAGTTCCATGGTGCCATAGTTCAAAGTAACCCAAACTCCTGGGTGCATGTTTTCCTCTTGACTTAGCCTCCTGAGTAGCTGGAACTACAGGCACCCGCCACAACACCCAGCTCCCTTTTCTATTTTTAGGAGAGATGAAGTCTTAATCCCAGCAGCTTCAAGACCCAGGCTGGTCTTGAACTCCTGAGTTCAAGTAATCCACCTGCCTGGTTCTCTCTGATTGCAGGGATTACAGGTGGGAGCTACCATGCCTGGCCTCATTTTACTTTTTATTTATGGTTGAAGAGTATTCCATTGTGTAGATATACCATATTTTCTCTATCCATTCATCTGTTGATGGACATGACAATCCAAAGTAATTGACTAAGGAAGATATGTCGATCAATGGAAATTTACTAAGCCAAAGTTGAGGATCTACTTGAGAAAAACATGAACCACAGACAAATCTGTAGTTGTTTTTCCAAAGTGGGACTTGGGAACTCAGGTTTTAAAGGGGATAGAGCATATAGAAAGAAAAAGATAGGAGAGAGAGAGAAAGAGAACAAGGCAGGTGAAGAGTGAAAAGCAATGGTTACATTCTCATGAGACCTGGGAAATCTATATTTTACAGAAGATGAAATGAATTTTTTTTTTTTTTTTTTGAGACGGAGCCTCAAGCTATCCCCCTGGGTAGAGTGCCATGGCATCACAGCTCATAGCAACCTCCAACTCCTGGGCTCAAGCGAAGTCTCCTGCCTCCGCCTCCCAAGTAGCTGGGACCACAGGCGCC
>CAUYQV010025601.1:0-18942 GCA_963574575.1 Galagoides demidoff | reverse complement strand
TTCGAATCCCCAGCCCGGGCCCACCAGACAACAATGACGGCTGCAACCAAAAAACGGCCGGGCGTTGTGGCGGGCGCCTGTGGTCCCAGCTACTTGGGAGGCGGAGGCAGGAGACTCACTTGAGCCCAGGAGTTGGAGGTTGCTATAAGCTGTGATGCCATGGCACTCTACCCAGGGGGATAGCTTGAGGCTCCGTCTCAAAAAAAAAAAAAGTATTTGGTTTCAACTATAGCAGCCAGGTCATTTGCCAGGTCCTCCAGCCCTTAATGCCAGCAAGGGTTAGGTGAGAGGAGGAACCCCAAATGTGAAATCCCTACCCACCTCCTGAGTTTTCACACAGCCCTGGCTTCTCCAGTGCACTTGTCCCCACCCTTCTGTCTGCTGCTCTATTCTCTGCTGTCATTGGTATCTCTCAGCCAGAACCTGGGAGGGCCAATGGAGGAGAAAAACAAGGACAGGACCACGCGGTCTAGAGATAGGTCTGGGGAGGAAAGGTGGGAATGGATGAAATTCTAGGGCCAGAATTCAATCACCAGATGGGACTGGCCCTAAAAATCATTCAGGTCCTGATTGTCACTTACGGCCACAAGAACTTGGCAATGGAGGCCAGGCATGGTGGCTAATCCTAGCAATCTGGGAAGAGGAGGCAGGTGGATTGCTTGAACTCAAGAGTTTGAGACCATCCTGAGCAAGAGCGAGACCTTGTCTCTACTAAAAATAGAGAAACTAGCTTGGGGTTGTAGAGGGCTCCTATAGTCCCAGCTACTCAAGAGGCTGAGGCAAAAAGGTTGCTTGAGCTCAAGAGTTTGAGGTTGTTGTGAGCTCTGATGACACCACAGCACTCTACCCAGAGTAACAGAGTGAGACTCAGTCTCGAAACAAACAAACAAACAAAAAACTTGGCAATGGGACTAGGAATCTTTCTCTTTTGTGGGTTTTAAAATTTTGCTCTCTTTCCTCTAGGAATTATCTTACCCCCAACTCCCTGCCCTTCTCTCATCCAAAAGAAACCAGCGAAATGATAAAGAAGTTAACCTGCAATAGACTTCAGACTTTCAAGATTATTCTAAACCACCAGAAAATTAATTTCATTTTCTATTTGGAGTTTATACCAAGAGATTCTTCTAGATATCACTCATCCTTTTGAAGACCTTTTTCTATATTGTGGTATCAGAAATTCTTCAACTTTTCACTCTATGGATTGTTTTGAAAGAGTGGTTTTTTACAGGGTGGTTTGTGACCCCTTCCACCTACCCTCTGCCATTTCCAACCCCAGTACTGACAGAGTCCATAAGATTCTTCAGGAAATCCTCTCAAGACTCTGTCAGCTGTGTTGGAGGCCAAAGCCAGCTCAATGGAACTTCTGTGCTCCTCCCCTAGTTTTACACCCTTTGGATGACAGCAGAAACTTTATGAACCAGTTCTTTCTTAGAGCCAATGATGTAACTTTACCAGAATGTCAGATAGGGCGACTGCCCTGACCCACAGACCCCAGAAAAATGTCCCTGTCCGTGCTGAGGGTGGTTTTGGTAAGGCCGAGACCTCTGCTAAGAATGTAATATCGTTTTTCCTTCCTCCCTCCTGTTCTTTCTTTTTGGAGCTTCTTTGGGTCAAAGACATAGGTTGCTTGAGTTATATCTGATACTGTGAATGTTTCATATCTGTGGCCTTCACCTCTCCATCTGCCCTTTTACCTCATCAGAAGCAGCAGCTCTACTAAGTGCTACCCCCAGCTCCCATCTCAGGAGATCAAAACTCACAGGAAAGTAGGCACTGTTGGCTGAAAGCTCTAATGGAACATCTTTAGTGGTGATTTGGAGAAGGAAAATTAATGAGGTTTTTAAAACAA
The DNA here is from genome assembly GCA_963574575.1 of Galagoides demidoff. NCBI lineage: Eukaryota > Metazoa > Chordata > Mammalia > Primates > Galagidae > Galagoides > Galagoides demidoff. The sequence goes on along the minus strand of CAUYQV010025601.1, from coordinate 17,093 downwards.
GGTTTTCTAGTTCTGAAAGTGTGTACTTCACACAGAGGAATGGTGGAGTTTACCTTGATGGGATCCTAAGAAGTATTTCCAGGTGATCATCCCTGGGCTTTCTTTCATCCCGGATGATAAGAAATGTGGCTCTGTTGTGTTTTTTGACCTTTTCTTGCAACTGGCACCTGCTGAGCACAGCCTTGTGGAACAAGGCAATTGGCTTTTAGCAGCATCCTCCCCACAAGATACCACACAAGGGGCGTGAGCCCCAGCACCATTCCCCACTCGCCATCTGAAGTCTGTCAGGTTTTGTGTAGGCTTGAATTTGTGGTGGGTTTTGGACTTAGTTTCTCTTCTTTTTTTTTTCCTTTGGTTTGGTTTTGAAAATAAGGACTGATATCCCTGATTCCTCCTAAGGATCTGGGGCATTTTTATTCAATAGGGCTTTCTGATCCAGCTTGTTTCCCACAAATAGATCTGCCTGGCAGCTTCTGAGAATCCCAATTCTAGGCTAGAATTGAATTTCATGAGACAGACAGTGGGTCATGGACAGTGGTCCCTGGGGGCTCAAGTGCAGTGAACAAGAGAGAAATCTAAACCTCTATCCTGGCTGGGCACAATGGTTCACTCCTGTAATCCCAGCACTCTGAGAGGCCAAGGCAGATGGATCACCTGAACTCAGGAGTTTGAGACCAGCCTGAGCAAGCGCAAGACCCCGGTGAGACCAGCCTGAGCAAGCGCAAGACCCCGGTCTCTACTAAAAATAGAAAACTAGTCTGGCATTGTGGTGGATGCCTATAGTCCCAGCTACTTGGGAGGCTAAAGCAAGAGGATCTCTTCTTAGCTCAAGAGTTGGACATTCCTGTGAGCTATGACACCACAGCACTCCACCGAAGACAACAAAGTGAGACTGTCTCAAAAAAATAAACAAAAAATCTCTGCTCCCAACAGTGGGAACCAGCAGCATGTGTCCAAAATCTCTACTAGATGACTTTTGTTTGGTTTAGACAAACTCAGCTGGTTTGAACTGATTTCAGGTGTGTGCATTTTTCTTTATACCCAGGTGAGAACTGTTACTGCCAATAGCCTGGAAGGGAGGAACACAGTGGGGACGTGGGGCAGACCTGGGGGAAAGGAGATTGTCTTATCTCAGGAACTAGAGCTCCTGGGCTCCCAAAGCTGAAACCTGTGGAATGAAGCAGATGGGGGAAAGGGAGAAGGCACAGTGCAGCCATTTAAAAATTTAGCATACTGAATATTCTGTGTTATGCAGGTCAGTGTGGCAGCTTTCACAGCACAAGACCATGAAATGGGGGGCTAACCTTTCCCTCAGCTCTGTTACCAACTCACTTCTACTTCCTTTTCTGTAAATTGGACCAGAAGAACTCTAATTCCCTTCCAGCTCTGAGAAGCCATGATTTGGACAAGTCTAATGCAACCGATGTCCTTCCAGGCCTCTTCTTCCTTTCCTCTGTCTCTGGCAACAGATCTTGGGATTGGCGATTGTTTAGATTTTTTTTCCTTTCTGCAGTTGTGTGTATGGGAAGAAAACAGACTCTGTCCAGATTGAAACGGTGAAGAGGGGGAGGAGAGTTACATTTCCAGGGTCAGAAGCTTGGCAACAATTTTCCTAAAGTGACTCAGACACACCACAGTAACAACTCTCACTGCAGTTTTATTTTCACTTCAGAAATAAAAATTTGTTCCAAGCCACGTGAGGTCTCTGGCACCCACCCACAAAGTAAGACCTGTATTTATAAGCTGGGGGCTCAGGGAGCCTAACTGTAGGGACCTGTCAGGGCACCTGTGCCTGCACCCCCCAGGCCCATCACTGTGTGTTGGGGGGCTGCTGAGCAGCTGGGGGTGAGGAGACGACAGTCCACCTTAGAAATGGAGCCAGAGCTGTGTAACCAGCCCCCTTTGATGCTCATGGGAAATCTCTGCCCAGTATCTCAGCCCCAGGCTGGTTGTTTTTACAAATCTCTCTCAAATGTATTATTTTGGTGACAAAAATGAAGGAGCTTTGTAAATTTTTTAAAAAATTATGAATCACATCGAGTAGTTTACATTTCTTGACAGAATAGAAACTATGGCAGCAGAATCAAATTGGCAGAATCCTTAGATCAAATAGGCAATAGTTAGGTCTGCTGTTTTGGCCTTTTGTAGTAATAAAAGTGGCTGTAGTGTTTAGATACGTGTTTGGTCTTGCTTCTTGTATTGCATTTTTCAATAAACTTAAAAAAAAAAGGAAAAGACTGTGAGGACTGATCTACTTTTAAATTTCTCTTTTCCTACCAGCAACTTGGGAAAAATTAAACATGGGTGGGGGAGACCTACACTCAAGCTATTTTCTAAAGTAAGCTACCCACATTGGCCAAAATATAGCTTCAATATTGTATAAAGAAATTTCTGAAAACTGGCAAATGCTTTTTGCCAAATGGAGAGAAATTTTACAACATAGGCCACCATAAAGGAAGGGGAGAAAAGGGCTTCTCAGGCCTGCTTAGGGAGGAGCCAGACCTCAGTAGGAAGGCAGTGGCAGTAGTGTAGCCCAGCTGGGATATGGCCCCTCGTAGCTGAGGGAAGAGAGGGATTGAGGTGGTGAGAGTTAAAGGCTCATTCCCCATCCCCGATGGCAGTGGAGGGTCTCAACTCCACCCCATTGCCCATCTTCCCAAAGGCCCAAACTGGGTCACCAGTGCCACCTTAGAGGGAACCTGCCCCGACCTGTACCATCCCAGCCTACCTCCACATCTTTAGAGGTCCTTGCCTACTATTTTGGGTTTGTCAAGACACTAGGTGCATCTCCCAATCATCTTAACCTAGACCTCCAGCCCTCTCAGGGCTAAGGCCACATGTGGAAGTAGAAATTCTTGAGGCTAAGCCATGCTATACTCCACTCTCCCCATGGAAATAATCCCTCTCCAGCTTACTAGACCCTAGTGTGGTTGGCCTTTCTTTGCCCACATGCAGGTCAGGATGCCTCAGCAGCTGCTGTGGTCAGAGGATCCATCCACAGCCTGGGATGTGGCTGAAGCATCTACTAGACATTGGGACTCCTGGTCCTATTACCATGGTCCATGCTGCAGCCTCATTGTAGGCTGTCCCTCAGCTCCTCAGACCCGGGCCAAGTTCCCTTCTCCCAATTTGGCATACCCCCCCAGACTGAGGCGGTCCAGCCGTGGCCAGCTTCGGTGAGCACAGTCCCGAGCTGCTGCGCCCCCGAGGAGGAGCTCCCCAAGGCCCAGATCCAGAGACTTGGAATGTTCAATGCAGGAACCAGAGGGCTGCACGGTGATGATCACGTGGCCTGTCTGGGTCTGTGGACCCCAAGGTGGGGGCAGCCCCTGGCCCTTCAGCTGGTAGCTGTTAATCAGGGCAGGTAACCCCAAGCGAGGATTAGCAGGCTCTGAACGCAGACTCCGCACTGATGGGACGGGTGAGGTACCCCGGCGTGGGGACAGGTCCCAAATTTCTGGCTCTGCGCAGCCTACGGCTCGGGGAGTCCTAGGGCCAGGGCTGGGAAGGAGAGCACAGTCCCAGCTGGGGCCGTCGGGGGGCCGGAGCGCCTGGGCCCGCAGCACCCCCTGGCGGAGCCGTCGCGTCTCCAAGTCTCGGTTCTCATACAGCAGCGTGTTGGCGCAGATGAACACAAACAGGCCGACGCCCATGATCACCGGCCCGAGGAGCCGTAGCCGTTCATGCGGGCCATGAGCCCGGCCGGCGCCGCGCCCCTCGCGTCGCAGCTCACTCACGGGCGGTGAGCTGGCATTGGCCGCCCGGGGGCCCGGAGCCCCGGCTCGGTGCGGCCAGTAGCCGGCCACTGCGATGCCCATGCCCACCAATACCACGAGCGCCCCCAGCGCCGCGAACGCCCCCGACGGCGAGCGCAGCCGCAGCCTTGCCCGCACCCGCAGAGGCTCGGGCGGGGAGCGCGGGCGCCGGCGGCGGCCCAGGCGGCGGCCCAGGCGAGAGACGCGGCCCTCGGGGCTCCTCCGCACCTCCCCGCAGTCTTCGGGGCTCCCAGCCGTCATCTCTCCGTCGTCTGGGCGCTCTGTGGAGAGAAGATGGTTGGCAGAAACTGGACCGACGGACCAAGGTTCGGGGTTCCAGGCTCCGGGCCCAAATCCGGGAGCGAAGCTCGGCCCGCCTCGCTCAGGCCGCTTGGAGATCCCTGGCGGCCACCCCCGGATTTTCCCGGGCTGCGAGGCGGGGAGCCTCCAACGCTCGGGTTTTCCGCAGCGGAGCTCCGAGCCAGGGACGCGCGGCAGAAGCTGGAGTTGGCCGGGCCTGCGGGCGGAGAGGGAGGGGGGCGCGGGCTGCTCCCTGGCGCATCCCCGGCTGCGGGACTCCGGCCGCCTGCGCCCTCTTTGCTACCCCGCACGGGTACCGGGCCTCGGGAGGCGGGGGGCCGCAGGCAGCGGCGTCTCCAGGGTGAGTACCGCCGGGGCTCGACCCCACCCCCGCACGTGGCCACACCGTAGTAAGGGAGGGAGGGAGCGTTCAAGACGCCCTAGTTCGCAGGGGTCGCTCGCGGCCCCACCTCCCCCCTACTGCGCTTTACATACCGCAGCGTGGGAAGGAAGCTTTTTCCTGCCTCTCCCCTCCTTCCAGACCTCGGTCAGCACTGAAGCTGCAGCAGGAGAGATTTGAGCTAGACTCCGGGAAGACTGCTCTGACCAAGACCCGTCAGTCAGAGGAGAGGAGGCAGTGCTGGACTCTGCCTAGGATTTCTTTCAACTCCGCGCAAAAGAGGCCTCTCCCTCCCCCAGCGGCCGGACTGGGGTCGGAGCAGGAGGCAGGGGGGCTGCCGGTGTGGGAGCAGGGCCTCGCCAGACGGACTCTTTTCCCCGCTCTCCCGTCGGCCCGGGCAAGGCTGTTCCCAGGTTGCAGCGTTTCCGATTCAGGATCCTCCAGATGAATCATCCCCCTTTCCCGCCGCCTGGCCTCCTTTCCGGCCTCCTCCGCCCGAAGCCTTAGTAACCCGCATCCCGGCCCGAGCAGCACTGCCCCTGTCCCTCAGGCCGCCCCGGGTTCCGGGCCACACAGCTGAAGCCCCTCCTGCGGCCCCAGGCCTGGATTCCGGCCGGGACAGGAGTAGCCGGGCTGCGTGTGGTGCGGCCCCCAACAGAGCGTGGGAGGAACCCGGCCCCCACCCGAGCGGAGGGTTAGGACCTTGCTGTCCAGCGGTGCGTTCTTGTTCCCCCGTCTGGTTTCTAAACAGCTGCAACGCTAGAACCCTAGCCGAGGCCTCAGGGAGGAGGCCTTCCTACCCTACCCACGCCCCATCTGCATCCCCGAAGCTCAAAGCAGGACACCATCCGTGCTCCGCTGAGACAGAGGGCTGAAGGCCCAGGGCCTAGCATGGAACCGCAACGCCTACCGCGTCCAAAGCTAGGTTTTACAGATGGAAACTGCGACCCAAAGAGGCTGAGGAGCCGCCAGGGTCACATCGCTGGGGCTGGACACCAGGCTCCTGGACCCTAGCCCTGGGAACCGGGCACCTCTTGGCACAGCCTCAAGAGCGTCCTGGGAGGAGGTGAAGTCTGTTCTCTCCTTATCCCTGAATATATCCCCAGTCCCAAACCACATAAGTGACTACTCGTCTTCAGCCAGCGCTGGCGCCCAGCCCTAACTCCTGGGGGTCACCTCTGGGCCCCAGTGCGTCCCTGCTGTGAGGAAGACAAAAATATACAGAGCAAAGAGAAAGGGACATGTTCAGGGACCCCTGAGACTCTGGAGGGCGTGATTTGACGCTAGGGACCCCAACCAGGAGGAAAATTGAAGGCACAGTCCGGCGGTCCCAGGTCGCGGAACTGTTGCTCAGGGGTCAGTCCCCTGTTAACTCTGGGGTCCTCCCGCCACTGACCACGCCCACACTCCAGGCAGGAGAAAGGAAGGATAGGGATCTCTCCCCCAGGGCCAAACAAAAAGTTAAGGAAAGTGGAGAGCAAACCCTTGGATCCTAACTCTGCTCACCTGGTTCAGCCGGTCCGGGTGTGAGTGCCCGCGCCGAGGCTCCCCGCGCTGCCCGGGTCTCTACGGAATCCCGGCTCAGGGCCCGGCCCCGGCCCCGCCCAGCGCCGCCCCGGCCCCGCCCCCCGGGAGCCCCCCGGGACCGTCTGGGCCGCGCAGGGTCCGGCCCCTCATCTGCAAAAAGGCTGCAACTCGGACCAGAGGATCGCAGGTAAGCACTGTGTGCGCTCTGGGTGACTCGGAGTCTCTGGGGACCCAGGAGGGATCCTGTGGCAGGAATTATCACCTCCACAGATTGCAGACACCGCGAAGGGCGCTTCCTACAGACTGAGGATCTGGAACCGCACACGCGCCCCCGCCTCGCCGAGCCCCTCATTCCAAGCTCCCGGGGAACTTCCCAGAGGCGACGGCCTGACCCCTTGCTCTGGCCCAACCTCACAGCGCTTCCTCGGTCTGCACGTCGCTGCCTTCATCTGTAAAATGGGTATAAAGCCGTCTGCCTCGCAAGATGCTGAGAGGCGAAAACCCGGCGTTGAGGGCAGAATCCAGGAGCCTCACAAGCGGTCAAGGAGTGACAGTCACCGGACCAGGCAGGGCGGCCCTCGGGCGGAGGGAGTCTAACGGGGCCTGGTGGGCCGTCCCTAAGAAGGTGCCAGTCTCCAGCCGGGAGGCGGCGCTGGCCCTAAATAAAGAGGGTCCCACCTAACGCGGCGACCGGGCTTTGGTGCCCCGCCCGCCCTTGGAGCAAGAATGTGGAGTGAGCGAGCCCTGGGGGTCGGGCTGGCGGCCCAGTTTCCATGATGCGGGGGGCGGGCTCGGAGCTGGAGCAGGGACGGGCGGACTTCCAGGTCCGGCGCCCGGGCCCCTCGGGAAGAATTTCCGGCCTGGGATAGATTATAGACCGCCCCTCCCCCCGGCCTCGGGGACCCCCCGGCTCGCGGAGGACGGAGGGGGAGGGGCGGTAATGAGACCCGGCTGTGCGCGGGGTTGGGGAGGCGAACTCGAGGAAGTGGCAGGCCTGAGACACCCGCCTACGCGGGGCGGAGCCGAGACCTGGAGCCACATAACCCCCGAATCCGGCTACCACCCTCTAGCTCAGCCGAGGGGACACCTCTCCAAGCCTCCAGGAACCAGGCGTCCTCGGCAGGGACACAGGCCATCCCCGGGGACTGGATCTTCTCCGGTGTACCAAGCGGGCCCAGAAGGGACCACAGGGGCCGCGGCCGAGCCTCCGCTCCAGGGCCTCCCCCCTGCCTCCTCCGTCGGACTGGCGGCTCCGGAACTCTGAACTCAGACGAGCGCGTTCCCTGCCCTGCGGCTGCCCGCGCTCCGTCCAGGCTGCGGTCTCCTAAAGCCCCTTGCCTCCCCGCTTCCCCATCCCCCATCCCCCCCACTGCCACCCTCACAGCTTTCCTTCCCACACCCGGCCGGCTCAATGTCCCCACCCCATGCCTGACCCCTCTCGGCTCGTTGCTCTTCCTGAGTTCGCCTGTTCTTCCGTCCGAAACCTGAACAGTGTCCTGGTCTTTGCTGTCACCGCCTGCTCCTCCTGCTCGCTTTGGGGGCCCCTCATTTTCCCAGCTTGGCTTTCCTCCCTCCCTGGCCCTCTTTCCTCCCCAGGGTTGGGGCTGCTTACACCTGGGCTATCTGGGCCTCTTGGTCATTCCGCATTCCTGGTCTTTCCTCTCCCTCCCACCCCACTGTGCACCCAAGCAGTGGTCCCCTTAACCTCTTTCCTTTCCCACTTCCATCCAGTCCATCAAGTCTTAGAGACCCTGCTCTTTTCCTCTCGAATTAGCCACATTCTCCCTTCCCAGTGGCCACTGTCCTACCCAGGCCACTAGTCCGGCCCAGATCATCATCTCTTCCCTGGAGCGGGAATGGCTGCCTCCTGCCCTCCTAACTGTCTGCAGATAGGCAACAAGCATCTTTCTGCACTGAATCTGAACTTATCACTCTGCCTAAAACCATCCATGACTCCCCAGAGTTGTCCAAATAGAATATAAAATCTCTTGTCTCTACAAACTGGCCCCTGATCCTGTCACCACTCCCTCAGGGCTTGCCAAGTTCCTTGCTTTCTGTCAGGAATACCCTCTTCCCTGTCATCCCCTTGCTGTCCCCTGCTGCCTGCTACTCATCCTTCAGGCCTCTGGACTTTCTCCCAGTCCCCAGATCAGATCAGCTCCTCCTCTGCCCTTCCACTCTACACCCTCAGGACACCATGAACTTCCCAGTGCACATGTGAACTGAGATCACTGGAAGTGGAGTCTGTTTCCTGTCTGTATCCCACCTGGAGGTAAAGGACAGGGCTGGGCCTATCTTGCTCAGTACTGAAGCCCTATGCCTGGCACTGTGTCTGCTCGCTGCTGGCCCTCCATGTTAGAGGAATTTGTACCAGGTTGATGTCTCCCCTCACCCTGGACCTCTTTGTATTCTCCACCCCTGGGGCCATGGTCCAGACAACAGGGGAGAAAGGCCTCCCATCTGTTTCCCATCTGTCTAAGGGAGGAGTAACACTTAGTTCCTAGTGTTTTTGAGGGTTAAGTAAGAGTACACTTATTCGGTGTATGGCATGAAGTGGGTGCCAGCCAACAGCCTTTCCCTCCTCTGAACATAGAGCTTCAGGTACAGAGGCTATGTTTGGGGGTATAAAAGCCTTCCTGGGGTTTCTTGGGGTAGCAGGGGAGAGAAGGGTCCCCTTTCCCAGATAAAACCCTGTTTAATTCTCTTGACAGCTCTGGGAGGTCCATGTTGTGCCTGGTTCACAGAAGTGTCTGGGAAGAGGCAAAGAGACCTGCCACAGATAAGCCAGACTGATCAGTGTCCTCCCCCTCTGCAGAGTGACCTCCCTGGTCTGCTTGGTTTGTCCTGTAGATGTGCAGATGTGTAAGTAGCCAGTGGCCTGGATATTGGGACACTGACAGCCCCTGGGAGGCCTGGATCCCTCCCCAGTCAGCCCTGGTCTCTGTGTGACTTGGACTCCCTCACTTCTGAACTAAGAGGGGCCTGGACGAGATGTCCCTTGGGGACCTGGGTGATGACCATTTCTCCCCCAAGCTTCTCTGTAGAGGCAGAGAACCTGACACAGTGACCCTAAGGTCCCCGCCAGCTTGAGGCTCCATCTTCTCTGCAGAAGCTACCCTGGGGAAGGAGCAGCTGTCACCTCCTACATGTCACAGCCCTACCCTGGGCCACAGAACAGCAGTTGCCTACAAATTTATGTTATGTCACCTCTACTGGCCCTGTCTGGACCCCCTTGGATTTCCTGCCTAAGGCCCAGCCCTTGTTTCAGGGTGACCTGGGAGAGCATTGAGAGAATCCAGCCCCTTGCTGGCATGGCCTCCAAACACAATGCCTTGAGGCTTCTCCCCAGGGTGGCCACGGCCTCCACTAAGACTTCAGAGCTGGTGTGATGCTACTTCTCTGTACTCCCAGCTACTGAGGAGGCTGGGGCAAGAGGATGGCTTGAGCCCAGGAGTTTAAGGCTGTGGTGCACTCTGATGGTGCCTGTGCACAGACACTGCATTGCAGCCTGGGCAGTGTAGCCTCAGGGCAGTCATTTCACTTCTCTGAGCCTATTTCCTCATCAGACTACAAGCCAGTTACCTATCTCGAGAGTTTTTACTACCCAGAGCTCCCTGAGGCTTGCCCAAAAGGGCCCAATAAACGTTAGCTGCCATTCTTGTATCATTTCTGTTTCTACTAAGTTAGCTCTATTGTTCTACCTCACCTTTGTGACCCTTTTCAAATTCTTGAATATTCTGCTGAGCATGATGGCTCATGCCTATAATCCTAGCACTGTGGGAGGCTTAGGCTGGTGGATTGCTTGAGCTCAGGAGTTCAAGACCAGCCTGAGCAAGAGAGACCCCCCATCTCTACTAAAAACAAAAAGTAGCCAGGCATTATTGCAGGTGCCTGTAGTTCCAACTACTCAGGAGGCTGAGACAAGAGGATAGCTTGACCCAAGAGTTTGAGGTTGCCGTGAGCCAGGCCACTCTATCAAGGGTGACAAAGTGAGACACTTTTTTTTTTTTTTGAGACAGAGTCTCACTTTGTCACCCTCTTTAGAGTGCTGTGGCATCACAGCTCACAGCAACCTCAAACTGTTGGGCTTAAGTGATTCTCTTAGCTCAGCCTCCCAAGTACCTGGGACTACAGGTGCCCACCACAACACCTGGCTATTTTTAGAGATGAGGTCCTGCTCTGGCTCAGGCTGGTCTTGAACCTATGAGCTCAGGCAATCCATCTGTTTCCATCTCCCAGAGTGCTAGGATTACAGGTGTGAGCCACCACACCAGGCCCAAAAATCCTTGAATATTCCAATTGGCTCAACCCCAGCTGGGATCAGGCGTCTGTCTCTGATCTGATCAGCTGAGGACTAGCAAGAGGGGATAGGTCAGGAAGTCCAAAGGAGCGAGGGCTGGAAGCACAGATTCTCCCAGGAGCCAGGGAGGAATGACAGGTCCCTACAAATGACTGCAGGCCCTGAGAGAAAGGAGGGGCTGGAACTTGGGAGTTGGGTGATCTCCTGCCAAGGGCTAGAGCAGGGCTGCTGGCTGCAGTTGGGACTGTGGGCACATGTGTGTCCATCAAGGGACTGAGGCTAGAGGGTTCCTGTGAAGATCTCTGCCCTTCCTCTGGGAGAGCCCATGACTGACAGGTCACAGCAGGAACCATGGGGTAGGAAAAACCTCAGTTAAGAAAATTGCATATATTTTAGAATGTCTGTATATTTCCCTGCTTATCCACTGTAAACTAGGAAGCTCGCACTGTTGTGCAGAAAGGTGTGCTTAGAGGGGAGCAGGGCTGCAGGCAACCCACAGTGGCAACGTATACAAGGTCTCTGTTGTGAACCACTGTGATTAGAATAATTTGTCATGGCAGCACGACCCACTGAAAGCTACTAATACACCTGGCAGTAGTGAGCACCTGTTAAATAATAGCTAATTGAATGATTGTTTTATTTCAATTGCAGAACAGTGGGCCTGGCTGAAGTCACCAGAGCAGAATTTAAGGATGGTGATGACTTACCTAACGGAGATGGAAGCCTATTTCACCTTGCTTACAGCCAGAGCATTAGCTGTGCAGGGTGCTCTGCCATCCCTAAAGTGTGGCTGTCACTCGTCTTATCCTTGCAGCTGAAGATGCTCCTGGCTGTTCTCCCTCCCCTGAGTCTGCAGATCAACCAGAGGGAATGGGGATGGGAACCGTCCTTCTAATGAAACATCACCCAATACACACATCCAGAATGCCCCTTGTCAGAAGTAGGTCACGTGGTCACACTAGCTAAGGAAGACTGGGAAGTGCATACCGGGAGACAGCTAGGAGTCTGCCACCGAGGTGTGGCCCCTCCATTCTGTGACAAATGACGCTGCTAATGAGGCACTGAGCTCCTGGCACTGGGAAGGAAAGCAGAAGCCGGACTCCGTGGGAATCCTCCAGGTAGGGCCCAGTTCTAGGGGACAGCCTCCTGCTCAGGGCTTGGTACCCAGGCATATCTGCGTAGTCCGGAGAAGCGGGGATGCGGACAGAGACGACCGCCGGGTTCCTCCGAGGGGCCGGCACGCCCCCTGGCGGCAAGACTGCGCACCTGCCCCTGCCACTGCGTTCAGGACCAAGAGGCCAGATTCCCTCTCCGCTGACCTCCGGTATGGAGGCCCCCATCCAGAACCCCGGGCCTCACGGACGCCTGTGGCAGAACGGATTACTGGCGGGGGAGGGTGGAGGTCGAGGTACGCGAAAGAGGAGGACACAAAACATTGCAACTAAAAATTGCAGGGCACCGAGCCCCGTGAGGCGTCGGTGTTGGGTCGGATTCCGTGAGGTTTATCCAGCTGCTCAAACGAGGTCCCCTAAAATCCTCTTATGGCTCAGTGAGAACATCACTACTCTCATCCCTGCCCTATGGCCTCGTCGCACCCTGAGGCTCAGAGACACACAATTACCCAGTAGGAACCAAGACTGCCTGAGTGTCAGCCCAAATTCTGGCCCCAGTAGTTGTCCCCAGTTCTGATGTACCCTCCCCACCCACGAGGTTGCTTGGCTTGGTCCCTAGAGTGGGCATCCAGCCCAGGCCTGAAGAAATTTGCTTTATCAGACAGGCCACACATTCTTTGAAATTTGTAGTGTAGTTAAAAAGATTAGTATTCAGAGTGCCCTTTACGTGACGGTTCACTTACTGTCTTGTGGAAAGCCCACAGTGTGGTTTACTGTTCTGTAAGTAGTTCCTCACCAGGTTTAACTTGCTGTCTGACAGTTTCCTTTGCATCATTACTATTTACCATAATGATAAAAGACTTTTATTAAGTATGTTTGAAGTATTACAAAAGGCAGGTTGCTTTTTACTCTATCCATGTTTGGGATTTTGAGGAAGAAATTTTATTCTTTCATGTTAGAAGGGTCCGAAACTCTGCACCTTTGTACGTAATATATTTTTTAGCAATAAAGCAGCATGGGCTGAGAATGCACTGAGAAAAATTTGTGGTGACTATTTCACCATTGCAAATGGCACAGGAGGCCCTGGGAGCCCCTCACCTGCAAGCACCATCTTCTGCTTCCAAGTTCACTCAGAGGCTGGGAGGCCAGAGCCAGTGGCCAGCTGCCTGGTTGGAGGTGCTCCTGGCTGCCCCTTCCCCACCCCCAATCTGCAAACCAAACAGACAGTGGGGTTGGGGACCCTTCTTGTAAAGGTGCAGCACCCAATGCACACAATTCAGTGCAGCTTTGCTGCTCATTCTAGAGATGAGGAAACCAAGGACATGACAGGCAGGTGCAGTGGGGTCCCCAAGGCGTGCTTCCCTCCTCAATGGCCAGGCTCAGAGGAGGAAGCTGAGTACCACAGGATGCAGCCCCAGTGGAGAAGCTGGTATGGGTGAGCTCTGAAGGGCAGGAAGGGCATTTGGGCAGGTGGGAGCTGTGCCTACTAACTGAGCATACCCTCTAAGTTGGCCCTGCAGGAAGCCATTGACCTTTGCTCCTGTAAGGTAAAGCAAGTGTTAAGCTATTTTCTGCATCTAGGCTCAGAGATGACATGACTCCTCCCCCCAGGTCACACAGTCAAGGGCAGCATTTGGATTCCAGCCCAAATTTGCTTGACTTCATAGACTTGTTCCATGCAGAGATGAGAAAGAAAGGTATGTTATCCCCATTTTCCAGATGAGGAAACAATGGCCCACAGAGTTTAAGTAACTTGTCCAAGGTCACACAGCAAGAAAGTAGAGATAGTCACACACTCATAGAAGGTTGCACTTTAGAAAATGTGATCAACACACCGTCCTTATGTGGGTGTCATGAGGACTAAGTACCTTAATGTGTAAAACTCCCTCCACCATTCTTGGCACATAGTGGCACATAGTAGGTGCACAGTCAAAATTTGATCATTCACTTGATCTCCTACAGATTTTTTTTTTTTTTTTGCAGTTTTTGGCTAGGGCTGGGTTTGAACCCACCAGCTCTGGCGTATGGGGCCAGTGCCCCTACTCCTTGAGCCACAGGCACCACCCTCCTACAGATATTTTAAATAAGCCCCAATCATATTACAATAAGAAGAAATAGCCAAAAGGATTTGAAGACAATGTTCTAAAATGGTTGAAGGTATTTTTTTTTTTGAGACAGAGTCTCACTTCATCGCCCCTGGTAGAGTGTTGCGGCAGCCAGAGCACTGCCTTGGCCACCTGCCTTGGCCTCCCAGAGTGCTGGGATTGTCAGGCATGAGCCACCCCTCCCAGCCCGGTTGAATGTCTTTGAAGATTTTCTTCACAGAGACACCAGCACCTCTGGTTATTAAGCTAAGAATCTGCCTTTGGTGCTTACCTCTCTTCTGCGTTCAGCAAAAATTTTTGGTTTGGAAGAAACACCAATGATTCCCCAAGAGACTTTTTAAGTCTATTTGCTAATTCTCTTGCTCAGAGATTCTTGAGGGAAAAAAAATTAAGAATAGAAGATCATTGAAAGAATCTACAGTCAAGCTGAATGGAAGCTAAATGGCAATTTTGTTTGGTCTACACTGCAGTCGCTGATACATGGGGTCAGGAGTAAATTCAGGAATGGGGGAAGGAATTGCTAAGCACCACCTGGATGGCAGCGGAATGGTGCCCTGAGGGGATTCACGAGTGCCCTGATATTAGGCTTGGATGGCTTCCAGCGTTCTTGCAGTTATAAATAACACCGATATAAACACCTTTGTACTTGGAGCTCTTTTCTTTGCGTTGTCACCTCGGGATAAATGCCCAGGAGTGGGAGGAGTAGCCAGCTCCTGCCTGTGATTTCCACCGTACCAGCAGTGTGGGAGCTCAAGTCCACAGTCGCAGCCTGGCTGCTCGGGTTTCATAATATATACCAGATGTAACGAGATACTGTAGGGTTGTTCTAATTTGCATTTCTTTAGGAATATCCCCAGGTTCTTAATAGACTCTCTAGAAACAGCAGACTTTCCTGGAAAGTGTGAATTAAGGACAGATATTCTATCAATTCAAAATGCTAGATAAATGAATTTAGATTATAATGGAATCTCATTAAATCTCCACTTGCCTTTTGTGAGACTCCTTTATTGTTAATACACCTCGAGGAACACCCAAAAGTCCAGCTCTTTAAACTAGCATAAAGCAAACGACCAGTGTGATCCCAGACAGCCAAATTCCCTGCACATCCCTTTCCCAGATGCCACCTCTTCCCTCTGTCCAAAACTACACACTAGTCTAATTCTAATTCTACAGCTCAGGTTTTTAACTAAACAGCTGCAGTTTAGTTTTGCCTGTTTTACAAGTTTTTTTTGTTTTTTGAGACAAGAGTCTTAAGCTGTCACCCTCGGTAGAGTGTAGTGGCATCACAGCTGACAGCAACCTCAAACTCTTGGGCTTAAGCGATTCTCTTGCCTCAGCCTCCCAAGAAGCTGGGACTACAGGTGCCTGCCACAATGCCCAGACTTTTTTGGTTGTAGTTGTCACTGTTGTTTGGCAGGCCCAGGCTAGATTCGAACCCCCCAGCTCTGGTGTATGTGGCTGGTGCCCTAGCCATTGAGCTACAGGTGCTGAGCCTTACAAGTGTTTTTTAATTTTATTTTTTGACACAGAGTCTCACTCTTGCCCCCGGCATCAGCCTTCTATAGCAACCTCAAACTCCTGGGTTTAAGGGATCCTCCTGCCTCAGCCTCCTGCCACCCCTGCCTGCCTGGCTAATGATATATGTATATATACATATATATATTTATTTATTTTTATTTTTTAGTGGAGACTGGGGTGGGGGGGGTTCTCACTCTTGCTCAGGCTGGTCTCAGAACTCCACAGCTCAAGTGATCCTCCTACCTCTGCCACTCAGAGTGCTAGGTGTGAGTCACTGCACCTGACCTGTTTTAAAAGATTTTATCTGTGGAAGGAACTGAAGTTTGTACTCATGTGTGTCTGGCTTCATGTTTGTAAAATGCATCCATACTGCTTCACGGACCTGTAATCTATTCATTTCCATTGCTACAGAGTGGCTTGGTGTATGTAAATACACCTCCATTCTGCTTTTGAAAAGACTTTGGGTTGTTCTTAGTTTTGGCTACCAGGGCTGCTGAGTAGTCCTTGTAGCTGTTGGTGCCCGACGTGGCCTGTGCATTTCAATAGGTCTAAACCTTAGAGGTATAAGTGCTGGGTTTGCTTCTCTTTGGCTTGTCCCGTGGGTTTGTGGTGAAATGAAACATACTATATTTCAGGTCCTGGGGCTTCTGCCTTATATGATTTGTGTTTCTTCACCAGGTGTGGATTAATTTTATCTGGATTTTAGAATTAAAAATAAAACGCTGTAAGGAGCTGAATCTTTGTAAAGACACATAACTTCCATGTTTGGTTCATCACTGAACCCTTAGGATGTGACACAGAATTCTCCAGATGTGTAGCTGACATTTGTCAATGTCTGCCCTTCTCCCAGCCTTCCACAGCTGCTGGGCGGGGGGGAGGTGGGAGGGTGTCCCTCGTTGTGTAGCTTCTTCGGGGAGGCAGTACCTTGACCCTTTTTCTGAAAGTGAGGGAACTACATCAGGTCAGTTGGAATCTCCTGACTCAGGCCTGACCACCCACCTTCCTGACAATCGCCTTCACTCCTCCTGCCCATTGAGGAGGTTCCTCCAGTTTCTGTCAGAATAGAGGGTCCCACATGCTGGAACAAGAGGACCACTCTGTAGCCCAGGAATAGGTACCCTGCAGAACTACTTCTTTTTAATTTAAAACCAGCTTCATTGAGGTACCACTTATGTCAGTAAAATTCACCCAGGGAGGCCCGGGCCAGGTGGCTCACGCCTGTAATCCTAGCACTCTGGGAGGCCAAAGAGATGGATAGTTGAGCTCACAAGTTTGAGAACAGCTTGAGCAAAAAAAAGCAAGACCGCGTCTCGACTAAAATTAGAAAAACTGAGGTCAGAGGAGAGCTTGAGCCTAAGAGTTGGAGGTTGCTGTGAGCTATGATACCATGACACTCTGCCCAGGGTGACAGTTTGAGATGCTTGTCTCAGAAAAAAAAAATTCACCCAGGAAGGCAGGACTAATTAAACTAGCCAAGGCCTGTTAATAATAACATAGGACCACGGTCTCCAGTGTATGTCCTTTTTGGATGGGTCATGTATCAATTAATATATTTTAAGTAATCTTTCTTCTCTATTCTTTTTTTTAAAGAGACAGAGTCTCACTTTATCGTCCTGAGTACTGTTGCGTCACAGCTCACAGCAACCTCCAGCTCTAGGGCTTAGGCGATTCTCTTGCCTCAGCCTCCCAAGTAGCTGGGACTCCAGGCACCGGCCACAACACCCGGCTATTTTTTGTTGCAGTTTGGCTGGGGCCAAGTTCAAACCCATCACCCTCGGTATATGGGGGTCGGCGCCCCACCCACTGAGCCATAGGTACCGCCCTTTTTCTCTTTTCTTTTTCCATATTATTGTGTATAGGCTGTGATTAAATTTACCATTTGGTACAGGGGTTGGCAAACATTTTTGGTAAAGATCCACATAGTAAATGTTTTTGGCTTGGAGGGCTATTTAGTCTTGCCACAGACAATTCATAAATGAAGGAGTGTGGCTGTGTGCTGGTGGTGGACACCGGCATTTGAATTTTGCATAACTTTCACATATTGTGAAATATTCTTTTGATTTTTTTTTTTTTTTT
>CAUYQV010025599.1:0-12763 GCA_963574575.1 Galagoides demidoff | reverse complement strand
GACTCCAGGAACAAGGCAAATCCCTCCTCCTCCCAGGGTGGCCGAGATCACATTTCCATGCCCCTTTCTTCCTCCTGGGGTTGCCAAGAACAAGCTTCAAGTGCAAGGGAAAAAGTCCCAAGTTACACAAAATCCCCAAGTTCTCAACAGATGAACAATGGTGAAAAGCTCACTGAGACTTAATTAATTACTGTTCTATAACCATAAGAATTATGATATAAAATGTATGCATTGTCAACGGAAACTGTATTAATTATCATTGCATTGCTATATCTATAACTACCTAAGTTGTAACCCCCTTTAACCAGCCACCTTTCGCTTCTGTAATATGCTTACACAAAGCCTATAAAAGGTAACTCACCCTCACACCTGGGCTGCTGACTGTCTCTCAGAGCAGCAGCCCCTGCAGCAGGTAAAATAAATTACAAATTAATTAACCTAAGTGGGGGTCCGAGTCTATTTTTCCAGGTCCCCTAAGTTATTTCAGTATTAGTATGATCAGTTTTGTAATTATTGCTGTACTTCTGTGCATTTTGTTGCTTTTTAAAGTAAGTGAAGCATTGATAGATTAGACTTGTGATCTTATTTGATATTTAGAAGAGTTTGATTAAATGAGTTTGTAATAAGTGCTTAAGCATTTGGGTAATTAAACTGAATTTGTTAAATGTGTAGATTTTGATGTATTCATTTTGAGGAGCCAGTAAATACTTGAAGGAATATTCATCATTTATGCTTCATTTTTGAAAGGATATTGTTTAATTGCAATATTGATAACAGGGACACTATAATGTAAGTAGCTACTAATATTCTTTTACTGTTTGAGGTGCTTTGTTCCAGGAGAAGAACCCAGTCAATCATTTTTTTGATAAAGTTCTATAGCAAATGTGGACAAAACCTAGAAAGAAATGGATATTTTACCATATTTCCATAATATCATATTACATACAAGTCAAATTCCAGCTTCAGCAATTTCTAATGTTACTGCTCTAAGTTCCATTTTCAGGAAATCAGATTTAATCCTGTTCTCACAAGAGAAATAATGTATCATCTCAACAACTAGAGCTACAGATCAAAGAAAAAGGTCATTTTTGCCCTCCTGACTGAGATTCCTGCCCAATACAAAACATGTTTGATGTGCAATCCTTTTTCTCTTGAATGGCCTTATCTAACCTCATCTTTTAGGCTGGCAAAGGGCCCATACACAAGGTAATAACCAGGCTTCAGTGAAAATAAATACCAAAACAAGGAGACCAAAAAGACATATCCTTTGAACTGGCTGCAAATATTATTTCTCCCTACACATACCTTTTCTTGTTTCTGTTTTTCATTTTTCATAATTCTTTTACCTTGATTTACTAGTCTGCAGAATAATGAGCTACTTGGTGCCCTGGGCAGTATTGAAAAGTGATTAAGTGAGAATATTTTAAATATAAACTTATAATGTAGGAGACCCATGCATCAAGCTTGTGGGAAGCAGCCACCAGCTCTTGAGGGAGGCACTGGCAGTGGGACAATCTCCCAGCAGGCATGGAGATGTTTGGCTGCCTAGAGACAAGCCCTCAAGCAGCTGCAGGCATTAGTGATCGTCTCTCCTTACCAAGCAGGTGTTATACATTGGACATCGATGATGCAGCAGGGTGGGAGTTGAGCCTGGAGGGGAAGAGCATGTAGTGATTGTTAAGAGCATAGCTCTTGTGCGTGGGCCCCAACACCTATTGTATAACGCTTCAATAAAAGGCCACGACAGAGATTGCTCGGGGCTCTCCCTGGAGTATGGGAAGCCCCGCTCTTGTAGGCATTCGTACCTTCAATCTGTGGTCCCACTTGCTTTTATTCACATGGTGACCAGGTGCCAACAGCAGCATGGACATTGTAAAAACTTTTTACCATTAACATGTCATTTAATTGTTTCCATGATGTCAAATCATTTAGTAAACAATTAATCAAATGTAAACACTTCTAGGAGTTGACAAGCCCTGTCTTATAACAGGATCCACCTATTTCCTGGCTTCTAGGGTGCGTTATCTGTGGATCTCTCAGTACCTGCAGGTCACAGGGCAACAGGAGCTGTATGGCAGAGTCACCTGGACCTCCCTTAGCACAGGAGACAAGGCAGTGAGCGTAGACACAGGACCTCCAACTCTGGCTGGAGCAAGAGACAAAGGCCCCACCAGATCCCAGACCTATAAACATAAATTTTAAGATAACCTATGCATATATATTAATTTACTGCAATCTTTTTCTTAGATGATCAAATTGCCCTTTGTAGATGTCTCTTGTGTCCTTTAGAGATGACCCTAGTACATTTTTTTAGTTGGGATAAAATACGCATAACATAAAATCTGACACTTTATGTGTATGGTGCAGTGGCACGCTGTGCATTCACCACCATTTTCCATCTCCAGAACTTTTTTCTTATTTTCAGACTAAACTCTGTACCTATTGAATAGTAACTTCCCAGAATCCCTCATAACCACCACTCTGTATCCTCTCTCTACAGATTTCACTGCTCTACCTCACATAAGTGGAATCATATGATATTTGTATTTTTGTTAATGGTTTATTTAGAGCATAATCTCCTCAAGGTTCACCCATAATTGTAGCAAGTGAGAAGTTCCTTCTTTTTAGAGCTCAGTAATATTCTGCCGTATGTATAGATGTGCATACCACATTTTGTTATCCATTGATCTGTTGATCGACACTTGAGTTGCTTCTACCTTTTGGCAATTGTGAATGATGCTACTATGAACCCGAGAACGCAAACATCTCTTTGAGATCCTGTTTTGAATTCTTTTGAGTATAAATCCGAAAGCGGAATTTCTGGATAATATTATAATTCCATGTTTTAAGTTTTGTTTTGTTTTTTGAGATGGGAGTGGTTCTTACTCTGTCACCCAGGCTACAGTGCAGTGGTGTGATCATAACTCACTGTAGCCTCAAACTCCTGGGCTCAAGCCATCCTCCCACCTTGGCCTCCCAAGTAGCTGGGACTACAGGTGTGCACCAACACAACACACCTGGCCAATTTTGTTGTTGTTGCCGTTAGCCATTGGGTTTCCCTAATGTTGCCTCAAACTCCTACCATAAAGTAATCCTACCTCCTTGACCTCTCTCCCCAGGTGCTGGGATTACAGATATGAGCAATTGCACCTGGCCTATTTTTGAGTTTTTGAGGAACCATCCTACTGTTTTCCATAGCTGCTGCACCAGTCTATATTTCTGCCATCCATGCTCAACAGTTCCAATTTCTCTACATCATCGGTAACACTTGTTACTTTAGAGGTAATTTTAGTGGTTCTTATTTGCTTATTTTTTAATAGTTGCATTTTTAAAATGTCATGTTTTCATTCCTGGGTCAGATTCTTGCCTTCATAAGACACATGTTTAGTGTTTGATCATTTATTTTAAATGTCCACAACTACTTAATGGGCACAGAGTCTATAGCAGGACCAACTCCTTCATGATCCTTCCAGATTCTTCTCAGTTTAACTTTGGGTATCTGAGACCAAAAGGCTCACAAAAAATCATCACAGCCTGTAACTTAACTTTATAGACTTGAAAAACAGACTGTTTAAAAAATATAATAATAAGTACAATACCATAATCACAATAATAAGTACCTATACCATTATCACATTTGGGACGCTTATCTCCTCAGTGTAGAAATGAACCCTACTGGCTTCCATGGCTAAAGTAAAATTTTCTCTCAGAATTTGATCAATGCTTCCTCTATTAAGTAGTCAAAGTAATTAAACAATAGTAAATATAATTTTTGCCTAACAGATTGGCTCAATTTCAAGATTGCTAATAACTGGTGTTGGGAATGTGTGGAGTACCACACTCTCATGCAGGGATATTAGTAGTATAAATAAGATCAGCTTCTCTAGGGGCATTTTGACAATACTTAATCCATTTTTTAATGTGCATACACTTTTACCCAGAAATTTTATTTCTGCAAAGTTATACTAAGGAAATAACGGGAAAATAATAGAAGTTATATGTCCAAATAGGCTCATTACAGTGTTATTTGAATTAGTGAAAAACTAAAAAGCATGTTTTCTCAATTCTTAATAGAGAATTATTAAATTATGACACAGTCACACAATGGAATGTTGCTATGCAGATCTAAATAAGAAGATCAATATCTATCAAAAAGAAAATGCCCATGATATGCTTTTTTTAAAGATTACAAAAATTGGTGGTGCCTATAGCTCAAGTAGCTAAGGCACCAGCCATATACATCAGAGCTGGTAGGTTCAAATCCAGCCCAGGCCTGCCAAACAACAATGACAACTACAACCAAAAAATAGCCAGGTGTTGTGGTGGGCACCTGTAGTCCCAGCTACTTGGGAGGCTGATGCAAGAGAATTGCTTAAACCCAGGAGTTTGAGGTTGCTGTGAGCTCTGAGGCCATGGCACTCAACCCAGGGTGATAGCTTGAGGCTCTGTCTCAAAAAAAAAGATTATAAAAATTATAATCACATTTTTTACATGTGCATAGAAAAATATGGAAAAGGACACATGAAAATGTTAATAAGGACATCAGCAAGATGGAAGAACAGGAAGCCTCAAGCCCTTACTCTCCCATAGTAGCACCAAGTTAATAACAATGAACAGACAGGAATACCTTTGTCGGAAAAAGGATAAGATACACAATGTAAAACCAATAAAAATTCCAGTGAAAGGGATAGGAAAATTGCTGGCATTTTGTGCACATGTCCAGCAACAAAAGGGTAGGCAAAATGTCCAACGTTCTGGCTAAACTGAGGGGTGTCTGAA
The DNA here is from genome assembly GCA_963574575.1 of Galagoides demidoff. Classification (NCBI taxonomy): domain Eukaryota; kingdom Metazoa; phylum Chordata; class Mammalia; order Primates; family Galagidae; genus Galagoides; species Galagoides demidoff. The sequence goes on along the minus strand of CAUYQV010025599.1, from coordinate 7,984 downwards.
AGTCTGCTATCTGTCCAGCCTGACTTAGAGCACTGACAAGTACGTGAGACCAGCAACTTTGTCTAGAGGCTGCTGAGACATGATAACCATGAGTCAAGTTCCTCAGGCAGACACCAGGCTACTGAGAAGGGTCAGGAATACACTGCTCATGGAATTGTAGATGACTAAAAGTACATACAAGCCCAGAGAAGATAACCCCTCAAAAAAGGGTTGAAAGGGAATCCCAAGCAGGGTCAGTCAGTGAAGGTCTTCCTTCTGCATAAAGCCAATTCCTAAAGACTTACAGAAGTGATTTCTTTTTTCAAATACCCAAGTCTCAAACAAAAATCACAAAGCAGGGCAGCACATGTGGCTCAAGAAGTAGGGCACTGGCCCCATATACCAGAGGTGGCGGGTTCAAACCTGGCCCCAGCCAAAAAAAAAAAAAAACTGCAAAAATCACAAAGCACACAGAGAAAAAGGAAAACATGGCCTCATTAGAGAAACAGTAAAACTTCAAAATCAATCCTAAAAAACCCACAGATCTATAAGCTGTCTGACAAAGAAAGTAAACTACTATGATATAGATGCTCAATGAGCAAAAAATAGCGTGATTAGACTAAACAAAGTCAGGAAAACTAGGCATGAACAAAATGAAAATGTTAATAAGAAGTATAAACTATTAAAAAACAAACAGAAATTTTGGAAATGAAAAATACAATAACTGAAAAATTTATCAGCATAGTCAACAGACAGATTGGATAGAAGAATCACTGAACTTGAACACAGATCATTTGTGTGGATGTATATATAGGTGTTTAAAGGAAGAGTCATATTTTGATGTGTTTATATTGTAAATAATAATGATTCAATAAGTTTAAAATTAATATTTAACTGTTAGTTATAAATAGGTTAAGAACTGAATTAAGGCTCGGCGCCTATGGCTCAAGCGGCTAAGGTGCCAGCCACATACACCTAAGGTGGCGGGTTCGAATCCCCTGCCCGGGCCCGCCAAACAACAATGATGGCTGCAATCAAAAAATGGCTGGGCGTTGTGGCGGGCACCTGTAGTCCCAGCTACTTGGGAGGCTGAGACAGGAGACTCACTTGAGCCCAAGAGTTGGAGGTTTCTATGAGCTGTGATGCCATGGCACTCTACCCAGGGGGATAGCTTGAGGCTCTGTCTCCAAAAAAAAAAAAAAAAAGAATTGAATTAAAAAATGACTGTAGGTGATGAGTGAAAGGGAACAGAGACGGGAGAGAAGTGAATCAGAGAAACTCAAAGTCTGGTGTAAACGGTATTTTTGAAGGGTTGGCCTTTAAAGACTTTAAAAGTTATTTTGTTAAAATTTTATTTTTTTTCCAGTGAGACTCCACTGTGAGGTCACTGAGCAGACAAGGCTGTCCTGGGCAGGCAGAACTGTCCTCTCAGAGTACTTTGGGGGAGCTAAAAAATATAAAATGTTTAAACCTCATTAAAGAGAACAAAAGTTACTCTGGACTAGATAAGGAAAAAAAAAATCTCCTTTCTTTTGTCACCTTGGTGTGGTCAGAAGCGTCAGTCTGTCTGAGCACAGGCATCCTGATTGTTAATTATCAGCCCTCTGATTTGTCTGTGTGGCCTACTTGGGGTCTGCTTTGACATCCTGCTCCTGGACTGTGTCCTCTGTCCCATGTTCTGTTTGTGTTAAGATCATAAATAACTTAGAATAATAATCATAAAAGACAAAATCAGTCTAACATAGTTAAAAAAAGTTTAATTAGAAAATATAAACACAACAAGAACCATGACATAATTGTTAGCATTCCTTCCTTAAACTGATAATTAAAATAATGGTGTATAAAATACAAACAGGGCCAGTGTAGAACAAGGGGCTGTCCATTGGTCCTCACAGTGAGGACGGACAGACTCCCAACCCTACTGTTCCTTAGAAAACTTTCTCTTCTATCTTGTCTTTTCCTTTTTTCCCTCATCCTCTCATCTCCACCAGCCACTAAAAAAAAAAAAAAACTCATGACATAATTTAAGACTAGTCCCCAATAATTTGAAATTTAGTTAGAGGTGCAGAAAAATAAAGAACAGAGAAAAGTAAAGTCTAAGGGACTTACGGAACACCACCAAGCAGGCTGTGTGGACGTGTGGTACTTCTCAGACAGCAGAGGAATCCAAGAAGGATGAGAGAGAGACAGACACGGGGGCAGTGAAGAAATAATAACCAAAGCTTCACAAATGTGAGGAAAGAAATACAGGCAAGAATTTAAGAAGCTCAAAGAATTCCAACCCAGCTAAATCAGAAAGACCCACGTCAAGACACAGTATCATCAAGTAATCAAAACTTAAAGATAAACAAAGAATATTGTCTATCCTAAAATATAATAAATATGAAATCTCAAGGAACTCCAAATACCTAAAACAATTTTTAAAAAGAAGAATAAAATTGGAGACTCACACTTTCTTATTTCAAAAAGCATTATAAAACTTTAGTGAAAAACCCACGTTGTATGTGCAAAGAAAAATAAACCATTCCAAAAGAGCAGATAGCCCTGAATGAACCCTCATGTAAGTGTTAGAGAGTCCAGAAATAAACGCTTCCACAAGGGTGCTGAGACTACTTAGTGGGAGAAGCATAGAGTCTTCAGTAAATGGAATCTGGAAAACCTGATGTCCACATGCCAAAGAATAAAATTAAACCCTTACCTCACACCATACACAAAAATTAACTCAGAATGGATTAAAGGGCTCGGCGCCTGTGGCTCAATCAGCTAAGGCGCCAGCCACGTACACCTAAGGTGGCGAGTTCGAATCCCCAGCCCGGGCCCGCCAAACAACAATGATGGCTGCAACCAAAAAATGGCTGGGCATTGTGGCAGGCACCTGTGGTCCCAGATACTTGGGAGGTTGAGGCAGGAGACTCACTTGAGCCCAGGAGTTGGAGGTTGCTATGAGCTGTGATCCCCAGGGGGATAGCTTGAGGCTCCGTCTCAAAAAAAAAAAAAAAGAATGGATTAAAGAACTAAACACAGGACCTAAAACTATAGAACACCTGGAGCTTCATGACACTGGACTTTGTAGCGAGTTCTTGTATATGTCTCAAAAAAAGCACAGGCAAAAAGGGCAAAAACAGACAAAGGGAACTTGATGCTTAAAAACTTCTGGCATAAAGGACGTAGTCAAGGGTAAAGAGACACCTATGAAATGAGAGAAAATATTTGCAAATCTCCTAACACTCTGGGAGGTGAGGTAGTGGATTCCTGAGGTCAGGAGTTGGAGACCAGCCTGCACAAGAGGAAGATCGATCTCTGTCTCTAAAAATAGCCAAGCTTTGTGGTGGGCACCATAGTCCCAGCTACTCTGGAGGCTGAGGCCAGAGACTTGCTTAAGCCCAAGAGTTTGAGGTTGCTGTGAGCTATGATGCTACAGCACTCTACCGGGTGACAAAGTGAGACTATCTCAAAAAATAAAAAAAAGGAAATATTTGCAAATCATTTTGATAAGAATATATAATAAACTCCTAAAATTCAATAAGAAAAAAAATTGAATAACTTAATACCATGGTTGCCTAAATTTAAGGCCAATTATTCATTTTCAGTCTTAAACCATGAACTACAACTGTTTAGTATCTATTAATTTCCAGTAGTCATTTCATACAAATTTCACAGAATCTATTTAATGGTATCCTGGTACACTGTGTCCTGTAAAAGATACTTCTTTATTGCATTTCTTGATGGCAGCACTAATCAATAAAAATGAACAATTCCTGTATTCAATTTGCAAAAGACTTCAATACATCTTATAGAAAGGATCTTTTTGTCTACGTTCTAAGTTTCATGTAGTCCTGAACATAGATCTTTAGGAGAATCAAGTTCTCTAATGACTTATCAAGAGAGAAGAACATTTGTACATTGATTTTAATTTCATAGCTTATAGGACTTGTTGCTTAAAATTTGAGTTATCTGCATTTTTATGAATCAATTGAATTGCTTTTAATAGGAACTCAGTCAAAAGGTTCTTATTACAAGAAAATGTTTTAATTGCATCATATACTTTAATTGATTCATTTATTTAACAACTATTTATAACTTGGCAAGTATTCTGGAAGGAACTAAGGGCACAATTGGTCAGTGATTCAAACCATTGATGCTGAATAATATTAACCATATAGACTGGATCCGGTGTGTATGCCAGGCACTGTGCCAGGCATTATGTGTCCATTCTATCTGGTGGGGAGTATTATCATCATCTCCAATGTACAGAGAGGGAAACTGAGGCATAAACAGGCAATGTCAGCTGCTGAGGCTGTCGCAGCTAGGAAATGGAAGAGGCAAGATTCAAGCCCTGTCTGGCTTCCCCTCGGACCCAAACTCTTAACCACAGTGCTATAGCCCTTCTGGCATATCATGTGTTCAGGAATCACAGATGTGATAAGTGAATAGAAAGGAACTTTCAGCCACCCATCCTCAAACCTTCATGGATGTGACATTTTAGTTGAACAGGAATAGGTCAAAGAAACCTGGAAGGATTGGTAGTGTAGTGCAGCTAAGCACGGGGTAAAAAGTAAAATTCTAAAAATTGTATGGCAGTCGCCTACTGGTGGGAGGAGGGTAAAGGAGGATGGCAAGGCACGGGCTTAACTTTGTGAATAGCACTGGGCTTTATCCCAAATGCAAAGGCATACAATCCCGTGACCTAAACATGGCTTTCTTATATTCTATTTTCTTGCATATTTTTGTTTTATAGTTTTTTGGAGTTTTTTTTGAGACAGAACCTCAAGCTGTCACCCTGGGTAGAGAGCTATGGCATCACAGCTCATAGCAACCTCCAACTCCTGGGCTCAAGAGAGTCTCCTACCTCAGCCTCCTAAGTAGCTGCCACAACGCCCGGCTATTTTTTTGTTGTTGTTGTTGCAACCGTCATTGTTGTTTGACAGGTCCGGGCTGGATTCGAACCCGCCAGCTCAGGTGTATGTGGCTGGTGCCTTAGCTGGTTGAGCCACAGGTGCTGAGCCTTGTCTTATAGTTTTTGTGGAATATTTCAACTTTTTAAATTATAAGTTGAATATGAGTACAACTTTTTTTCATTTTTAATGTATTAAATTAAATAGAGTCATGACTTGGGTCACTGATGAAAATGTCCTTAGAGGATACTAATTCCACTTCTTGGTTAGGGTCCCTCACTGTGAAGTTGTGCTTTATAGGAGTCTTTGAATAGGAATAAGAGCCAAGTATTTCCAGCTACTTAGGAGGCAAAGATATTTTCATAAGTGGACACCATGCTTTATAATCTATGATTTGACAAGGGGCCAGCAGGTAGGGCCCTGGCTCCTGGCAGGGACACTCACACCAACAGTCTGTCTGCCTGGGCAAGGCAGAACTTGCACTTTGACTTCCATGAGGCTGTGCCTTAAAGGTGTTGGCTTCTAATGGGGACATGTCACAACAAAATTAAAAATATAATACAGGTCAGACACAGTGGCTTACACCTATAATTTCATCACTCTGGGTGGCAAAGTGGGTGGATTGCTTGAGCTCAGGAGTTCAAGACTAGCCCGAGTGAGAGTGAGACCCTATCTCTACTGAAAATAGAAAAACTAGCAGGGCATTGTAGCAGATGCCTATAGTCCCAGCTACGTAGAGGCTGTGGCAAGAGAAGATTACTTGAGCCCAGGAGTTTGAGGTTGCTATGAGCTATGGTGACACCATGACATAGCACTCTACCCAGGCTGACAGAATGAGACTTTCTCTCAAAAAAAAGAAAAAGTGGCTTAGTGCCTGTGGCTCAAGTGGCTAAGGCGCCACCACATACACCTAAGGTGACGGGTTCAAATCCAGCCTGGGCCCGCCAAACAACAATGACGGCTGCAACCAAAAAAAATAGCCAGGCGTAGTGGTGGGCACCTGTGGTCCCAGCTACTTGGGAGGCAGAGGCAGGAGACTCACTTGAGCCCAGGAGTTGGAGGTTGCTTTGAGTTGTGATGCCACAGCACTCTACCCAGGGGGACAACTTGAGGCTCTGTCTCAAAAAAAAAAAAAAAGAAAAGAAAAGAAAAAAGTATGTATATATTATATATATTATACTGGCTGTCCATAAAGTTTATGTGCAATTTTAAATTGCACACTATTTTAAATTGTACATGAACTTTATGGACACCCTGAATATATATAAACAGACACAGAAGCAACCTTCTGCATTAATAAAAAAAAACAGCACACAGATAACATTTGCAGTTCCCCAGATACCTTAACTTTGTGGGGAAAACGGTGGTTCTTGAATCCACTAAAGCAGCCACTGTGCATAATTTTCAGGGTTTTTCTTACTTTTTGTCTTGTTTTGTATATTGCTAAGGCTTTTTCTTTACTTGTGATAAAGCTTTTTCTGATCACTTTAAATATCAGCATGCTAGATGGAAAGCCACGCAGAAGCCACCAGGCCCTCGATGTGGGACATGGTTCCTCTGTCAGCCGCCTGCACGCACTGAGAAACACACCAGGTGGCAGTTTGGGCTGTGCTGATTAGAAACTTAAACGATGACTCAGCAAGTGACCAATCATTTAACAGAATTTGAAAACCTCAATTTATAATCTAGGACTAGCTTGGTTTGTGACAGAAAATCCTAAATAACAATGGCTTCAAAATAGAAGTTGCTGGGAGCAGTGGCTCATGCCTGTAATCCCAGCACTCTAAGAGGCTGTGCCAGGTGGCTCTCTTGAGCTCAGAAGTTTAAGACCAGCCAGAGCAAGAGCGGGTGCCATGTCTAAAAATAGGAAAATTAGGCTCGGTGCCTGTGGCTCAAGCGGCTAAGGCGCCAGTCACATACACCTAAGGTGGCGGGTTCGAATCCAGCCCTGGCCCACCAAACAACAATGATGGTTGCAACCAAAAAATAGCCAGGCGTTGTGGCAGGCGCCTGTAGTCCCAGCTACTTGGGAGGCTGAGGCAGTAGACTCGCTTGAGCCCAGGAATTGGTGGTTGCTTTGAGTTGTGATGCCACAGCACTCTACCCAGGGGGACAGCTTGAGGTTCTGTCTCAAAAAAAAAAAAAAAAAAGGAAAATTAGCCAGTGTTGTGGGGGCACCTGTAGTCCCAGGTACTCAGGAGGCTGAGGCAGGAGGATCTCTTGAGCCTAAGAGTTTGAGGTTGCTGTGAGCTATGATGATGCCATGGCACTCCACCCAGGATGACAGAGTGAGATTCTATCTCAAACAAAACAAACAAACAAAAAATAGTAAAGTTTCTCTTTCTTTCCCTTCAAAGAAGTCCGTGCCCTAGGGCCTAGGCTCTGCAGTCCCGCTGCCTTGCTGTCCCCTGAGCTGGACCACTGTTGATGCTGTGGCTCAAGGTCAGCCTATATTGTAGTCCAGGCTTCAGGATGGAGAGTGGGCAGCAGCCATGCTCCTGACTTAGAAGACTTTCTAGAATTTTCCACACAGTAATTTAGCTTAGTGTGGCCAACACCTACTCACATAGCCACATCTAACTGCTGAGGGGAACAGGCGAAGATTTCACAAGAAGCAGAAGAGGTCAGTCTGGGGACTGAAAAGTCTTTATTAGCAGAGAGAGGAGAGAGAAAGGCTCGAGTTCAGTCTGAGCAGGAGTCAGCTTACTTTCACACATTTTCAAGGGTCTTTTATTATCCCTTATCAAAAGGGCTGAATGTAGGAGGAGGGCTCCCAGAGACAGTCATCCCTTCTTCAAAGAAACTGATTTTTGCACTGGGACAAATCCAGAAGTTACTCCCTTAATTGGCTACAAGCCGGAGTAAAAGTTACTGTTCTGCAGTTTCCCAGCAATAATGGCCTTGAACCATTCCAAGGGATAGGGAGGGATTTTCTGTGATCATACAGTTTGGTTTCTGACCTGCTTTACGTCCTCTTTTCCCAAAATGGCTGTACTTTTGCCAGGTCCATGAGGATCTCTTTTCATTTTTGTTTTGTTGCAGTTTTTGGCCAGGGCTGGGTTTGAACTCACCACCTCTGGTGTATGGGGCCAGCACCCTACTCCTTTAGC